>VBVR01001156.1:0-33888 GCA_011638315.1 Tetramorium parvispinum | reverse complement strand
AACTTGGCTATATGTATCATTATGATAATCACAATTATTGTTGGAAATATTATAAAATTGTGGTTGAGGCCGAAAGTATGTAACTCAGAGAAAAATATAGTTACTTTTGGCTTCAACCGTAATTTTATAATATTTCTAACACGAAATATGATTAATTTGACTATATGCATCATTATGTTAACCACAATTATCGTTAGAAATATTATAAAACTGTGATTGAGGTCAAAAATAACTGAGAGAAAAATATAGTTACTTTTGGCCTCAACCGTAATTTTATAATATTTCTAACACAAAATATGAATAACTTGACTATATGTATCATTATGTCAACCACAATTATCGTTAAAGATATTATAAAATTGTGGTTGAGGCCAAAAGTAACTACATTGTTCTCTCAGTAAAAAAGTATTAACGATAATAATAGATTTACATTGCACTTGTTTGTGGAAGAAGAGTAGGTGGCGGTATTCTTTATTTTTCTCAAAGGTCACCGTGGAAACATGGTTACCGTAGATATAACCGGCTGTGATGCGCGCGCGCGACGTAATCCGCGCAATGATGATGGCGAGCGCGATGCACTTACGCATCCGGCATTACTGTACGCGTTGGCACAGTGGTCTTTATCGCGCTATTACATGGTCGCGTTACAAATGCGGCCACGCGGCCGCGTCGAAAAGAAGTCCGCACGTTTAGAGGACGGGACGGCGATTCTCCGCGACACCGTTTTCACAATGCTTGTCCCACGCGAAACTGCATTATCCGCGATTAAGTGAGACATTAATTACGCATACAGCGATCTTATAAATTGAATCGAACATTATGTACACGGAAACAGCTGATGTTTTATTAATAGCGTTAGCTAACAGCGATCTAATTGAAATGAAGCTTGTTAATTCGATAACAGTATTAGTGTTATCGAATAACATTGATTTAAAACAGATAATATTTTATTAAAACATGAGCATGGGCTATTTGTTTAATTAATATACAGTTGTTGAATTAATAAGATTAATTTTTAAATCAAACAATAATACACGTGTAGAAATATATATGCTATCTACTAGTAAATATACTTGTTTTGAGTATTTAGTAATCCAGAATATGTTTTAAATAAATAAATATGATAACTTTTGATGACTTCATGATAGATTTGATAAGCTTATACATCCGCAAATCTATCATAAAGTCATTGTAAGCATCACATTTATTTAAAACATATTCTGGACTTGTAACGAGTATGTCTTAAACTATTATTAAGAAAATATTCTTAGAAACTCTGAAGAAAACTATTACTTAAGCAAAACAAGATAAAATAAATAATTGCTTTTCTCGTCGGTAGAATGAATTATTTTTCTGTGTGTAGGAAGCCTTATCGTTTATTGATTAAATTTTTAATAGAAACAGACGGGAGTAAATCAGGTTCATTCTCCTGAGCGTAGCCGCGCGTTACACATCTTATGTCACATCCGGTTTATTGCGTATTCATCGATAACAGAAATACGCGTGACGAACGTATTCATAGTAGATTGTAAGAAACGGCAATTATAACCGTCCAGGTGAGACGATCCGCCGATGAGATACATTTACGCGATAGCCATTTGCGCGGCGTTCTCCATCTCTCTCTCTCTCGCGATGTATTTACATAAGTACTATTAGGAGCTACCGCCGATCTATACCGCGACAAATTGCACGCGACCAACAGTCGACGCGAGTGAATATCCGGCTATCTCGGCTATCGACGTCGTTTACGGTTTTATTTGCGATCCGCCGCATTACCGCGTGTAATATAGAAATAATTAACTCGAGCCGAGAGCAGCGGTCGCGAAACTTCACGCTTCTACGTCGACGAGACGGAAAGTGACGACTCCGCTAATGGTCGTAACGGTAATCGGCTCGAACGCGCGCGATCCGTCGCGCGTTTAGAAAGCGCACCCAATTTATCACCGCCGATTCCGAATTCCAGCTCAAATACAAGAGGCGGGTGTACAAGATGCTGCATTTGGATGAGAAACAGCTCAAGGCTATGCACACCCGGACGAATTTGCGAAGGTTATTGGATTATGTGCAGAGCAGCCAGGTCGAGAAGATCGCGAAGATGTGCAGCAAGGGGCTGGATCCTAATTTCCATTGTCAAGAAACAGGAGGTAATTCGCGTGCGCAAATTGCGGGAAAATTACAAAGCGACTCGCGAGTGATAGAGCGTGACTGCCACGGCGGTTCCGTCACAACGAGACGCGCAAATATTCGTCTTGGAATAATTATTGCGCAACTATTTCGTGGAATTAGTTTAATATTTAATGCTGCAATATTGACTTTGTCGTGCTAGTAGTATCACAAAATTACAGAATGGAAATATTTTATTATTTGCTTTTACACGGAAAATATCGCAAGATTATTAAAACAGTCACCAAAAATTATCGGGAAAAACAAGCGCTAACGAAAAACGCTGGATTTTTGTGCGAATATTTTATTAATTTACAAATAAATCGAAATTTCTCAATAATCTGTTTGTGTTATCGAACCTTTAGAATCTATTTAGTTACCAAAAATTGATAATCTTTTTTTTATTCTCAATTTCAGAGACGCCGTTGACCTTGGCAACGACTTTGAAAAAGCCGTCCAAGGTGATAATTGCACTGGTCAATGGCGGTGCTCTACTGGACTATCGAACGAAGGAGGGTTTGACGGCGATGCACCGCGCTGTTGAACGGAACAGTTTGGAGGCGGTAAAAACGCTTCTGGAGCTGGGTGCTAGTCCGAATTACAAGGATACCAAGGGCTTGACGCCGCTCTATTACAGCGTCATTTACAAGACCGACCCGATGCTCTGCGAAACATTGCTTCACGATCACGCGACGATAGGAGCTCAGGATCTCCAGGGCTGGCAGGAAGTTCATCAGGTTTTGTTTATTTCCTTCCATTGGTTTCTTTCATTGGATAGCAGTGTTTTATAAAAATACTGAAGAATTGATAGAATTTAGAATCATGTTTTTTGCGGAATATTCCCATTTATGAATGAACGTATCTCGATAAGCTCTGATAATACTTTTTTATCTCTTTATCATCGCGTTAATAAAGTTTCAACTTTAGATATTCTCTGATAACTTTGTAACAACAATTTCATTAGAAACATTATCGCTTGATAAACTCATTGTTAGATAAAAGTAGATGATTTGCTGGATAAAATCATAACTATTATCGTTCCGTTACGATTTCTGCGTAAAACCGTTTCCTCGTTAAAGCGCGACTTTACCCATTTGTGGTTTCATTCATAAACTCTCGCGTGCGGGAAAAATAAACTCGAATTAGAGCGCACCGGTTTGCGAGTCGGCGAAGAATGCGGCCTGAACTCCATTGAACGATTTCCGCGCCTAATACGCGCCTACTTCGGCCGTGTGTTCGCAGGCATGTCGCAACAATCTGGTGCAGCATCTGGACCACCTGCTCTTCTACGGCGCTGACATGAACGCGCGCAACGCGTCCGGTAACACGCCGTTGCACGTGTGCGCGGTGAACAACACGGACGCCTCGTGCATACGTCAGCTACTCTTCAGGGGCGCGCAGAAGGACGCGCTCAACTACGCGAACCAAACGCCGTACCAGGTCGCGGTGATCGCGGGCAACATGGAGCTCGCCGAAGTCATCAAGAACTACCAATCGGAGGAAGTCGGTGAGTTATGAACGTCGCACGAAGTGTCAAAAAAGCGAGTCGCGAGAGGGAGGGGGGGACGCGCGGGGGCCGCGGGAGATATCCGGGCGCAGGGGACTCTCGCCTGTGGAGGGGTCGAGGCATGATGCTGCAAGAATAAACGACAGACGTTGACGATCTTCCACCTCTCCACCCGCCCGCGTCCCTCTCGCGTTCTTGCTCCTCTCTCTCTCTCTCTCTTTCTTTCTCCTCAACATTGTTCCGCCGTTCTCCGGCGGCTCGCGTTGCTCGCGCCGCGATGATAACGCCGAGTTGCCCGGTGAACGTCCTTCCGGGATCACGAATAGGACGAACGGACCTGGAAGACGGATAACCGTAATCTCGTTACTCGGCAAGATTTTTCCATATTCAATAACCACACCCGTGAGAACTATCAGCATGCCTGTCGGATTCTAATCCCCCCCCCTCCTCCCTTCCGTCCGTACGAACGCGCGTACCGTTTATTAGATAAGTTAAAACTCGGAGCATCGAGATTCCGCGTGGCGAGCGTGATGGGTTTCGGGAGCTTTTCTGATACAATCCGATCGAGTCGCCGGCCTCGATCGGTTCCGATAATAAATTGAAATAGCTCGTCGGCGCCTTGGAAGTAGCGGCTTATCGCCCTATCGCCGATACCGTTCACGGTCTTTTCGTACCGATATCTACGATATCTACGATTTTGTTTGTCGAAATCAAGTCGCGCAAGCGGCCGTGATCGTGCGGCGCGATAAAGTCCACGGGTGTTATCTTAAGATAAGACGCGAGATCCGTGGCCTATAAACCACGTATGCTTTCGTATGGCATGATTATAGCTGGGCATGGCATGGGCATGTGCACGCTGGCTTTTCCCCGTAATACAGAGGTAGGCATCAGTAGGTAGTTTCTCTCGGTCGTAGTTACTTAGAGGGTGCTTCTGGAATTGTGTGTATTACACGCGCGAGGCGCGCTGTGGAGGTGTGGATGTACGTGTGTCGATGTGTACCCTCTATCTACCTGTGTCTGTGCTGTGTGTGACGAGTAACGTAAAGATTTACAATCGTTTGTCATGGGATTTTTGGTGGTGATGGTCGTGTATGACGTCGAGTACATTTGTGATACCGCGGTGAAGTAACGAACACTACCTCTTGATAGATTGCTTTCCAGTAACTAATGGTACTGTATTTTTGGTTCACTGTCGAATGGATCAGTGCTGCCGGATCGGGAAAAAAAAAATTCCGCGTCCTTAATCGGGAATGTTAAATTTTTAATGAATAATTTTCAAACTTAATAATGTCTGATATTAAAATGTCAATTATAATTTATTTAAGGCAAATATAAATAAATTATAAGATATCCATTTGCATTTTAAAGAATGTTTTATCAATTTGTTTGTTTCTGGTTCTCATTAGATTTTAATAAAATTTTATTTTAAAACGACTATTCGGCATTCCAGTGGGAAAATTTCATTTTCGCTAATGAACACGTGAATCGAACGTATTTTTACATTAAATTGTACATGGTAACGTGTTGAATTATTTTTTTCTGGCAGCATTGTGTGAATTTGTGCAAGAATGTCTTGACTAGTAATGTTTGGTAGTTCGAGATACGTTGTGAATCGACGTGGCCCCCGCGGGTGGTCGTCGAAGTCTCCGGAGAGCCTGGAAGGAAGCTTTGAAGAAGCACATTTCGACGACCCCGCGACGGCGACGCCGATCGTCTGTGCACATGACGTATTCCGACGAAAGTTACCCGTAATCTCGAGCACATTGTATCGCACAAAACGGATACAACAGAACGGGGATGGAGTCGTTATATCCTTGCGTGTGCTTTCTACCGCTTTTTCATCTGTACAGGCCGCCTTGGAATTGATAGAAAGTGGACGCGTTATCGCGCGTTGTCTCTACTTTTCCTTTTTATATTTTATTACTTGAGTGTCTCAAATGAAAATTCTATTAAAGTAAAATAAACTCATGCAGAATGAAATTAATTACTTACTAATGACATTACAGTAATATATTTTCATCTTGAAAGTCAAATAAGGGAGTCAAGTAAGGTTTTTCAATTTAGCTTATACTTTGAAAGTTATTAATGTCTGGACATTTTCCCCGACAACTCCGAGTCTTACAAGAAGCAACGCCGTCCACTTTTCTTTCGTCGGCTCCGAGACGCCCTGTACGTGTCGGTACTAAAAAGGACGAGTGCAATATCTGGTTGTCCGAGGGGGGTTACCCGGGGAGAGCCAATAACCATCATCGTCGCCATCGCGAAATAACATTGTGCGTGACGTGCGTGCGTGCGTGCCTGTGTGTGCGACACGGCGACCGCTTGTAAGATCGCTTTGCAAAAATCCCCGCATGACGATCTTCCGTGCCGGAACACCGGAAGATCGATCGTGGAGAACGGCGCCTTCGGTGGTGCCCCTGGGCCCCCCCCTCCCGAGCCGTAACTCTTCGTTTTAGCAAAACATAATGTACGATGTAGAAACCACGCGACTAACGCTCGCGCGTCGATTAAACGCAGATAATGACGACGCATAAATGCCGTCGCGGTGCTTAACGCGCCGATTAAGTGATTTGTTCGATATCTGCCTCGGTCACGAAACATTGTCTTCATCGTGTACCATGCGGCTTTTCATACACGTATAATTTGTCCTTTTAACCCTAGACAGTAAAAGCGGTATTCAATATTCGTTCATTTATGATTTCAATTGACACGATGTTGGAAGGTTTTCGATCATCAGGTTTTAAGAGAGCAATTTCATGAACTTTATTTAATTAAATTTGATAAAGAATGAAAATTTGATTAGTACAGAAATTACTATGTTTAAACCTCCGAGACCACACCGGGCGGCAACCAGCCGAAAATTCAAGACTCAATAGTTTTAATTATTTTATTTATATATTTTTAAATAAAGAACTTCTTGTTATAAATTGTTTTGCATTTTAGTTTTACTTGTAATTTAAAATATATAAATTAAATGTGAAAATATATGTTTGCCTCATCTACTCAAAACCTCAATTTTAATTCTTAAAACAGTTTTTTGAAACGCCTATATAAGATAAGTTTTTTCCTTAAAATAACATTATTTCTACATGAGCGCTATTTAATATCGAATCCAAAAAAAGATATGAATTTTTAATTAAGGAATTAATTTTTAATTTTTTTCGATTTTTTCACTTTTAATTTTTTTTGTAAAAAATTAGGGGCACTTTTGGTGGTTCTGTACCATAAAAATTATTGAATAACATTTTGAAGAAGTTTCATGAATTTTTACAACTTTATTAATGCACATCAACTAGATTTATAGACATTGAATTTGTCTACGTGGCAAACACCCACTGTGACCGGAACGTTCGGGAAAAAGCGGTGTGGCCTCGGAAAGTTAATTAAATTTAATAAACGATGAAGTTTGAGTGTAGAAATTATTATATTTAAATACATTTTATCGGAACGAAGAGAAAAGTTTTACACTGTTTAGGGTTCAGCATTCCCAGCTCGCGTTTCTCACTAACCACTGCAATATTAACCGACACGACTTTCGCGTTTCGCCCCTGAAGACTCGCTCAGATATTCGCCAAGACACAAGAAGAGTACATCGCACGCGATCTGAGGCGCGTCTAGTCTCTTGTAAGGCTAAGTAATCCTTTCTTTACTTAACCTTGCAACCCTTGCGATTTTCAGTACCGTTTAAAGGGCCGCCACGCTACAACCCGAAACGGCGCTCGGTGGCCTTCACCGGCGCCTCAATGATGACGACGAGCTGCTCGGCCAGCAATCTGGGCACCCTCACCAGGATACCGTCCACCGAACAGCACGCGGTAGCGTCAAACGCCGGCGGTGGTGCCGGCGGTACCCTTACCAGAACCATCTCGGTGGAGCAGTACTCGAGTATCACGCGGGTACCATCCGCCGAGCAATACGCTACCACCGCAGCGGCAGCGGCGGCGGCGGCGGCGGCCGTGAGCCTGAACCGAGTACCGTCCACGGAACAACCGTATCCACCGCCTCCGTCGTCCGGCGTGCTCGTGCGGGTCGCATCCGAGGAGAAATACGCGCCTGCCGGCGCCGTGCTGAGCAGAGTCTCGTCCGGCGAGCGATACGACGGCAGCCTGACCAGAGTACCGTCCTCGGAGCAGTACCCGACCGCTAGCATGCTGATGAGAGTACCGTCCACGGAGCAGTATCCGACCGCCGCGGTAGGCCTGACCAGAGTACCGTCCACGGAACAGTATCCCTCCACCGGTGGTGGAATCGCAATCGTCGGTCAGACGACGAGCGAGTCGAGCCACCACCACCACGGAAGCCTCGGCAGAGTACCGTCCGTAGAGTCGAGCAGAAACGATTTACCGAGAATACCGTCCGAACAGAACGGCCACCGACTGACGTCGGAGTACCAGAGCCCGAATTCCTTGAGAGATCCTAACGTGAGGTAAGCATAGACGAGAACAAAAAAATCCGCGCGCGCGAGCGCCGCCGATCGCTGGACACGGTCAAAGCGAGAGACTCGACTCAGAGTTCGGCGAAGATCATTCTCGCTTCGAGTACGGTCGACACTCGCAAGCACGGTGACGTCCGTTCGGTACGCTCGCGCGGTCACCCCGATGCTTCACCCCGACCAAGACCGATTCGCGCGTAGCCGACTGGATGAAAGAGATAATTGTGTGTGTGTGTGTGTGTGTGTGTGTGTGTCGCGCCGCGAACCTTGGGCTTGGTCTTGGCGAAGCACGGATTGATCGCCGGTGTACCCTAAGAGTTGTACGCACCATTTCAAGATTGCCGAACGCCGCGGAGAATTATTCGAACTTGAGAATGGAGGGCCTGACGAGGCTGCAAGAGCACCGGCTCGAGCTGCAGCATCGCCTCGATATGCACAGAACGCAGATGGAGATGCCGCCGTCGCCGTCGCCGAGCAGCAGGAGTTTAGCGCCTTTCAGCTCGGCCAGCTCGAGCTTGTCCGAAGGCAGCAATCAGCCGTCCGGCGAAGACTCGGCCAGCATCGTCACAGGTACACTATTCTTTTCTCATTCTATCCCCTACAACCACACCCACCCTCTGCGCCCGCCCTACGACTACTACCAGGTGAGGGGACCAGAACCAAGAAGTCCTGCTCCTCGATGATCCACGAGAAACGAAAAACTACGGAAACACAAAACGTCGGTGTAGATCTCCCTACGGATTAATACCCTACGAGAGAGAGCCAACTGCCAAAGCATTAATGAGGAAGCGGACGGTCGTTTCTCTAGCTGAGCATATATCGCGCGTAAAAATGACGGACCATCGTCATATTGTGTGTAACACCATCACCATCAAAAACCGGCGGCGGTGCGCGAAGGTGATCGAAACGATATACGATGAGAGAGAGTTAATCGGACAACCCCACATGGCTTTGATGGTTCGTGCATGTTTCCGTTTTTTTTGGTGTCCCCGAGGATATTAGAGATCCCGAGTTAATGGCTCTTCCTTGGCTCAATCTAGCGAGCAAGCTGGGCGAGGTCTCGCTCGCGTGGAGAGAGAGACACGTTGCGCTTATTTTCATTAGCGGCCGCCTCTTAGGATGCGACGAGAATGTGATGACGCGACTGCAGGCGATTTCTAGAGCTCTTTGCCATCGTAGAAACACACATACTCTCTAGGCGAAACCGAATTGAGTTGATCTTTCTGAAGCCGAGTGCGCTGAAGTTCTTTTGATTTAGCGTTAAGAGTTAGCCGTTCTTTCTTTTTCTCTCTCTCTCTCTTTCTTTCTCTGTCTCTCTTAAGGATTTCGATTTTTTGCATGGCGTTTATCGCTCGGTAAGGCGATATGCGGGACGAACACGAGGCATCACGCTGAGTATATCCGACCGTTGTCGATTTCTAGACAAGAGCCTCGGCGACACGGCGTCCGACGTGATCAGCGACAGTTCCGGGGTGGGAACCTCGCAGTCCGACACGACCAATTCATTATCCATTCCCGGCACGACGGTGGTCTGCGTGGAGAACTACAGCAGCGGGATCGCCGGCCATCTGACTATCAATCAAGGAGACATCCTTGAAGGTACACCACCAGGCAAATCCAGCAAAACGCTACTCCTTTCTCGTTTCTCTAGCCTCCGCTGACTTCGCAATCGACGGCGACGTAACTCGTCGCTCGCTCGATGTCCCGTGACTTTCCGTGTTCCCCAATTGATTGACACCGTCATTAACATCGTGTCTCGTAATTTGGGGGGACGACAGCCGTCTCACTCTGTCTCTCTCGATTTCTGTTTTGTAGGTAACGTCCAGAAATATTTTTCTGATAGCAAGCGTGTTTTTGTTTCTTTATTTTTAACAGTCACCGGCGCCACTGACTGCGGCCTTCTCGAGGGGGTTTTGCGCGGACAGGGTACCGGCTTGTTCCCCGCGCACTGCGTCCAGGAGGTCCGGCTGCGCCACACGAATATACCTCTCGGCCCGCAACCCGCCAGGGATGGACGAAATCGAGTTCTCGGCCGCAGGGAGTCGCAGCACAAGTACTTTGCTACCGCGCCCAGATTAAAGAAGCCGTGAGTTTCGCTTGGTCAATTATTTTTTTTCAATTGTTCTTAAATTGTGTCTAATGAAAGCTGCAATGATGACTTTTAATTCTCAGTGTCACATCGGAGCCCCGCACTGTTGTTCTTCATCGTTCGAGGAAAGGCTTCGGCTTCGTGTTGCGCGGCGCCAAAGCCACCTCGCCGCTAATGGAGCTCACGCCGTCCGCCAAGTACCCGGCGTTACAGTATCTGGACGACGTCGATCAAGGAGGCGTGGCCGATTTAGCGGGTCTCCGAAAAGGAGATTTTCTCATTCAAGTGAGTTTACAGACGTAGATATTAACCGCTCCATGTACCTTATGCCTTAAGAACTTTTGCCTTCACCCAAAAAAACAGTATTTTACGTTCAAAGTAATTTCCTATAATCTTATATTCTAAGCTTACTGTTTTACAGCAAACATATTCCTCTTTCAATAAAATAAAAAGTACTTTTTTCTCTCTTAAATACTCTTGTTTATACTATTTTTCTCTTGATTTCAGAGAAATATTTTTGCCGTCAATATAAGAGTAAAATCGTCTAAAATTTAGAGGATCCCACGTCTATTAAAATTGTTATTATTTTTTTTAATGTAAAACGTACTTGGCGGTGCCGCGTCTCTTGATTGATCGTTAAATACGACACAGGAATTTATATTTTTATTTTATTATTACTATATAAAAGCTATCATTGTGGAATTTTTATAATTTTATATTCTTTGAATTTGATTGCATTTTGCTCTTGCGAACGTTGCAGATTAATGGCGAGGACGTGACGACGGCCTCCCACGAACACGTGGTCGACCTGATAAGGAAATCGGGAGAGTTGGTGCGAATGACGGTGGTCTCACCGGTAATCAGTCTTCCGAATTCTCAGTCGGCGGCCGCGTTGCCAACTAGTCAACCGATCCAGAGACAATACGCAACCTTGCCGCGCAAGGGTAACAACAACGTGGTGATCGGCGGTACGCTTGGCAGGTCTCCAGCTCCTGTACCGCCGCGAAGAGATCCAAAGACCACGCTAAGCGTGGGACGAGCGAGAGCGCGATCAATGGTCGCGGGATTAGGTAACGGATTAGAGATCAGTCTTGCGATATATGCATGTATAAAGGACCCCGTGAAAACATTCGTGCCATGTGTTTATGATATGTCTCTCTCGCAGAAGGGGGCGGCGAAAGAGACGATCGCGACGAAATCGCGTCGAACGACGCGAAGTCGAGCAGCGCGGAATCGATTCACATGCCGCAGCAGCCGTCGATCGGGTCCAACACTGGTCAAAACACCCCGGTGCAGCCGAGAACAGCCAGCATCCGGTCGCGTCCGACCTCCAGCAGAATCACCGCCGCGGAACTCGAAGTAACTATCTCCCATCCGCTTGCGGCACGCGCGCCGGACATGCTCCCTCTCTCTTTCTCACGCTCGATCACAGAGTCTATCCGTGGCGCTCGTTGTCCTCGAATTGAATGGCATTGTTATGCACGAGACGAGACCGAGGCTTCAGCTTCGACCTTTAATTTCTCTTCCAGGAACTATTTCAGCGACAGCAAGGTAGCGCCGGCGGTCAGTACAGCTCGTCCATGATGAGCTCCTCTCACTTTCAGACTACTGGTCAGTCCACCAAGTCGCATCCGTCGTCGCCGGCCAAGACCGGCAGGGTGTACGCGAGCGTGGCGGAGATGAAGCGCAAGGGCAAAGTAAGGATGACCTGCCACTCAGTTACGAGCTCGCACTCGCCCTCTCGTTCGCGTTTCTCTTTTTAACATTTTACCCTATAGTTGACAATAAGCCCCTCGATGAGTTACCCTAGATAATGACCATTAACTTGTTTGTTTGTTAATCCATTAGTAGTTTGATTGAACTCTATCACCCCTTTAAACAACTATTTTTAATCATCTTTTAATCGCTCACAGTCTTTTTTTACTTATTTCCCTCGTATCTTATCCCTATCATCGATAGTAATTCATTGATACGATACTCGACTCGACGGTTAAGGATAACCCCGATAAGAAAAGTCTACCAGCGTCGAAAGCGTCATCCGGCGTTCGATCCTCCCTCTGGGCAATGGTAATGGTGGTTGTTTTCTTTTGCATGTGTGTTATAGTTTGCGCGTAAACCGGTGCGAGCGCACAGCAAGGGGCGGTCCTGGTGCGGACGAGATGACGAGGACTACTACTTATATTACTGATCGAAAATACTTTGTTTCTAGCTCGTCCGTGGCTTGCATGATTTCAGGTGACTAAGCCATTTGCTAAATGAAAAGAAATCTGACGTCCGCGAGGGCGTTAGGTGTACCACCTACAGCTTCGTGTTTCACGCCTCAAGTATGATTAATCAATTGCCGCCTTTGCATTTAATCGAATTTAGCAATTTTCCTGTGTTTCCTTAAAAGTCACTCTTCAGGATTGATTCTATAAGCATGGAAGGTTAACGATACGTAACTGTCTACGTTCTTCGCAGTATCCGACAGCATTAACACTTAAATGACATTTCGCTGAGACAGTAACGGTAGTTGGTCACGGTAGCTTGGAGTTCACGCTTAGCAGGATTACGCTTCATCCCCGTATATCGTACATCCCCAATGTCCTTTCGCCGTTTGTCTCACTCTATCCCTCGTCCCTTCACAAAGTTTTAAATTGCAATTCTGTAAATACTTCACGCTCCGAATTTTTCAAAGTTAGCAAGGCGACGATCGCCGGCGTTCGCGAGTCGCAGTTTGTACGAGCCCCTTGTTCTTACGTTTGCAGTCGCAATCGAGAGTACGCTTCTTCGGTGGCTTGGGCGGCGGTTCCGATCTTCACAGAGACTTCCATAGCACGCCGGATCTCAACGTGCAGGCGCAGTCATCGAACCTCTTGGCGCCCAAGTGCCACAGAAGCCAGGAAGACGTGAACGCTCTAAATGGTAGAAATGGACTTCCACCACCGAATCATCCACCGCCACCTCCACCGGTCGGACAGGTCGTCAAGGTGAATGTCGGCGCCAACGTGCCAGACGTCGTTACGCCAGCCTCGGTCTACGATAACATGGCACATATTCAACAAGTCAAAGGTAACAGTCGTGTCTTGACAATCTTGTGTATAACTTCTTTGTTATATTAAAATAATTTATCACGAGCTTTTTTTGATTGAAATAAATATATCTTCGACTCTTCCAAAGTTTTAAAAAATATTGTTATATTTGTATGCAGAACTCGCGGCAGCCGCAGTCGACGGTGTCTACGGAGTGATGTCGAGCTTCCGGCCGTCGAATAGCGCGAAGCTGTACGCCTCGCCGGAAGACATGAAGACCGTTGGATATCGCTCGCGTAGTTTACCGGCTAATCGTCCGCATCTGAGAAAGTCCCACAGTCTACGCAACACGCCGAGTAGCACGACGTTCAAGTCGACCGGCAGCCAGCAGGCGCTGAACACCAACGTTGGCATGAACAGCAACGGGAACGGTAACAATTCGATCAACAATCAGTACGCGCAACCGTTGAAGACCACGAGGAGTCACAGTACGGCCGGTATTCGCGAGCGAAAGAAGAAGACGGTCGTGAGCAGCAGCTCGTCCGTGACGAATCTCTCGTCTATCGCGTCCGGTGCAAACGGAGCGCCCGCGCCGCCTTCGTCGGCGCCGCCGATCCCCGAGCCGGACTACAGCCTGTCGGAATCGGAGAATGACGAGGGCGAGGACGAGACGGATGAAGACGGCGAGTCGGAGATTGCGAAGGAGCTGGAGAAAGCGGCGGCGCGGGAAAAGCTCGAGGCAACGCGGGAGACGTCCGGCAATTCCAACACGTCCGGCTCGAGCTCGTCGGGCAGCGGTTCGCTGCCGCACTCGTTCAGCGTCGACGAGATCCAGAAGGTGCGCACGCAGCTGAAGTCGTCCAAGAGCCATCCGAATGACTTTCTCCTGCAGCAGACGCAGCAGTCGCTCGTCGAGGACGGTGACAACAGCTCGAGCGGCGTGAGCTCGGACCAGGATGTGCCGGTGGGCCCACCGATGGGCTTCGACGACACCGCCGTGCGGAATCTGGCCAACCAGGAGAGCAACCAGCACTCGACGCCGGGAGGCGCGGGGCCGATCGAGAAGGAGAGCAATCAGACCAAACGACCAGGCTACGGCGGCAGCGGTTTGCTGACCAGGCACGCAGTCAGCCTCGCGCAGCTGCCGCCGCCGATCGAGGCCGACGCCGAGGAGCAGAACAACGATTTATTCGTACCGCCGCCGCCGGAATTCAATGCCGGGCCGTCCGCCGGCGGCCAAGACCAGGAAGTGGTTGTGTTCGCGCCGCCGCCGCAGTTCTGCGACAACAAGCAGCAGCAGCAGCAGCAGCAAGCCGCAGCGCAGAATCGCGTCAAGATAATCGGCGCGATTCCCAAGGTCGCCGGGAACCAGGTGAAGGCGTCGGGCGGTCGGTTGCCGTAGAGAGAATACCACACGGATCGCAGCGCGAATGATTTATTCGCGCGTCAGCTTCCCGACGAGGCGGGGCAGGAAGAGAATTTTTAACACGTACATCGCGATTCCGAAGTCAATATATTTTAGAGGCTCTCCGCCTTTTCGGTAGTGATCACATCCGCGCGACGAGCGCACTAAATTTAGACTGGATCTGGTAAGAGAGGATCGACGATTCGCGCGAGCGTATATAAAGCGCGATCGCTTGGACGACTTTTTTTCCAAGAGTAAATCGTATTCTAATCGAGCGTCGTAGGAAGTATACTGATTGTGAGGAGATAATCGAGCGCGTTTTTATCAAGTAAGTTTACGAGTGTGAGCGTACGTCCGATTGCACCACAATAAAAAGAAAAGGGATTGGCTTGTCGCACACGAGAGCATGGTCGAGCACGAGCTTGGCCCATCGCCACCCTGTCAGTGAGTGACCCGACAGATCCGCAAACCGATTCGCCGCGTCGTAAAGAGAAAGCGGCCTAAGGGCACGAAGGAATATACGCATTCCAACGGAAGAGGGACGAACAGCCGAGAGTGGGAGATAGAAAGGCGGGAAATGCATCTGATGCGTGCATGATGAGTTGTGACGCGTGAATGTGCGATGCATATCGGTTTGTTTTTTCATGTTTCTATCGAACTTACGAGGTGTGTTTTAATACTTTTACACAACACGACACGACACTCTTCGCTCCGAGAACAACGGAACTGTCGAGGCAGGCTTTGCAAGTCGCTTCTAAATCAATTTTAAGCAAAAGCATTACAGCAGTCTCGCTCACTCTCGATCCCCCTTTGCCGACGAGGCATCGATGGCGATGATTTCAGTGACGGTGACGCGAAAATCACGTAACTGATTAGTTGTTAAATGTCGAACAAGCGCGATTTTTTTTTTTAGTTTCTCTCGTGTCTAGACACTGCTCAAACGCCTAATCACAAAGCTCTACTCGCGAAGTCATTAGAGATTCTTCCTAGTTTGTAATTGCAAATATTATTATTAATATTAGTATTATGATTTGATTATTATATTATTAATATTATTGTTAGAGCATTGTTATTATAATTATACGGCGACTATAAACGCTCCACTGACGAGCCCCACGAGAAAGCGTAGTCGCGTCACAAAAGAATGTGTAGCACTATACTTTGTTATAATGCACCGTCATTACTCCAGCCTGTGTAAAGTAAATCGTACTCCTTCCATCCGCGTGAAAAGCTTCCTTGAGCCGGAGAATTTTTTGTGTCCACGCATCGCTTGAATAAATCGACTAAATATAAGAAATCAAAATCGTGCAAGCGAAGAAATCCCTGAAAGTTGAAAATGATTAGATCGGATTCTCGAGCTCTTCACACAAGCGCGGCCCAATAGTTCTTGCAAATTAATTGCAAGTATGTACATATATATATATACATAATACTAAACCTTCCTGATTATTGTTTCTACGCCTTCGCGAATGCTGGACAAAAACAAAAGTCGCATTTTGTGTAGCGCAAGTGCGAGCGCGCGTGAGTCGCCGTGTGGTTTTTGAAATGTGGGAGAGGCCGAGTCAATCGTACATTCTTAAATGTTCCTTCGATATATTTCATTGTCATTTTTTAATATAAGTACCGAGATTCGGCATAGCGTAAGTGTCAAGTACATGAACATTCTTTTGCATGTGTAAAATAGTCACGAGATGTTTAGATATCTGGATATACTTATCGGAGATATTAATATTAAAACAATCGATTACAAGGAAAATTTCAGAACAAACTTAAAAGATTAAAAAATTACAATAAGAATAATTTATAAGAATAATCCAGATTATCTTATATATTTATCTGTTTTAATTTTTTTTTAAACGACAGAGGATTTCAAGATTTTATGTATTTTTAAAAATTACATTTTGGTTACATAATCCAATTTTAATATCGCAAAATAATATTTATCCAGGAATAAAGGAAATTTAATCGTGATATTACATGATTATATGACGTAATTATATCATGTTATCCATAAATATGTGATACTCGGCTATTTCAATGAAATACACATCCTACAACGTTCATGAGATATTTACGCTGTGCCGGGTCGCGTATCATTCGCGGGATTATTCCGTAAACTCTCGCAGTGCAGCGAAAAGCAATATACACGACGCGCGTGCATCACGACGGCTCGTACAATGCAGCGAACAGAGAGATCGGCTGAGAGACGAGGCTTTATTTTTCTTTGCTCGTGCACGTGCCGCTCCGGCGGAGCACGTGCACGACAGTTGCGCGCACCGGCGGATGCGCTGGAGGCGCACGATATGTGGCCGAGATTATATATATACATATTATATATATAATTACGACATTCCTGCCAAAAGTAATATAGTAGTCTTATATATCAAAATCAACGCGAAAAAGAGAGAGAGAAAGAGAGAATTAATATTGTGTAACACGACGACGCGTAAAAGGACACACTTTGTAATCTAGTTGTTCCCTCCACATCCCCCGTGCCCTTCGTTTCTCCACCGCGTCGCTACGCACGATCGATCGGGATCCCCGGGAACACGTGCGAGAAACGTGTCATCTTGGACGAGGGAGATCCGAGGATCGCCGGCTGTGCGCGCACGCGGATCTCTAACTTCCTTGTTAAAACCTACCAGTAAAGTATTTATATATGTATAGTATATGTATATATATATATACACAAACACACGACGCGCAACACACGGGACTGTTCCCTACACGTGACAAGGATTAATCGGCCGCGGAAAATTCGAGAGAAACCGCGAACGTCGCGGATGTATCGTTAAAATCACCGGTTCGCTGTCTTGACGTGAAACTCGGCGATTTTTTTAACGGTTCCGCCGGATTAGTTTATAATTCCTCCTGGAAAGCCCTCTCTCGCGCGACCGGGGCTCAACTCCCGTTACCGATTAATTCGCGGGGAACGGCCAGCGTGCGCGGTACAGAGTGCATCGAAAAGCAAAGAGGGAGATTTTATTACTTGTCCGCGAGAAATTTTGATATTCGACGCCGACCAGTGAAATCGTCGACCGATAGTTAATGTATTGAATAGCAATTCATAGTCGATTCCGCTCAACGGTACTCTAAGTATTTTATTATTTAATAATCTTCCCAGTGAAGCTTTCGGTAAGGAAGGATTGAACGCAGATTTCATGGAGGGAATGTAAGGGATGTAATATTGATACGTGCGTTTGTCGAGGCACTCTGTATGACCACGCATCGATGTGAGAACGGCAAGTGCCAAGGAGAGCCATCGAGAGCCGTAGCTCGATAATCGTACTGCGACCGACTGAATTTTTGGACCCACTTTTTATTATCGTCTAGCATTCCTACGTTTAATCTCGCTCCCCTGCTCACCATCTTCCTACCCTCTCCCTCCATTCTTCATATTTCAGTTATCACTATCATTAATATTATTATCAAGCAATTACTATTAGTATTTTGTATTATAGGTATTGTATTGTAAATTGCAAAGTACGTGCAATGTTTCGACGATGAATAATAATCAATCATGTTCAACTAATCTGCCTGAGGCTCTGTTTTTACCTTGTAAAAAATTTCGGCCACGCCGGCAAACGCCTGATTTCACCAATGACTATCGGAATGCCACTGAAAAATCAGACATCGGTCATCATCACAGCGATTAATATGTTAATGCGTCGTGATATTAAAAAGTTATTCATTTTATTTCAAATTTTTTTATAATTTATATTTTTATTATTCTTCATATTCTTATTTTACAATCTTATAATTTACATTCCAGCTTTCCAAGTTTTAGCCGTCAAGAAAATTTTCGACTTCCACCGGCGACAATTAAATCGCAAACTAAAGATTTAATGGATCGGAATAAGATGAATCAAGATGGATATCACTTGACGTGGCTGGAGATTGGGAACTTGTCATTTTCGGGATATCGAGAATGGTGTTAAAAGAAGAAGAGACAAGGAGAATACGATATCGCAACCGTGAAATTATTATTATTCTCTTACAATATCTATCTCTTTAATGTTCTGTTCTTGAGCTATAAACCGTCATTCGTGTTTGTACATGAAAGTATCCAAAAAAGACAAAGCACTGCTCGGATATTTCTCTCTTATTCGCTTATTCGTCTCTCATTCGCTCGGACTTCGGGAAAAGCTCCCGCGCTTCGCTTCTCTCTAATCACTCCGAATTTTCCCTCTTTTTTTTTGTTTCCCCCCTCGTAGAACCACTATGTGGATTTTTAATGAACACCGGCGGTGCTTTAAACGATCGGTCGATCCACACAATGAACGCAAGTTGTCTTTTCCTTTTTATTATTATTTGGCAGTGCGAAACAACCGTGCTCCTTCGCTTCCTCCTCGCTACGCAAATTCGAGTCTTGTCGAGTCTTGTCGGATATGAGAAACGCTACGATCGAAACCGCGGCGAAACGGCGAGAAGTCGTGAGATCGTTCGGGTTTCCGGAAATTCGGGGCCTCCTCTTCCCCCGGATGTTACTTCGGGTGGTCGGCCGCGCTCGAATCCTCGCCGTTCCGTTCGTAGCGCGAGAAATATCGTCCTACCTTTTCCCCCATTATAAGAATCTACAGGGCTCGCGAGATAACGAAGCTGAATCGTAAGTAAGAAGGTGGGCTCGCCAGTTCTCGTCGTCCCGCGCGTATATATACTTCGAGTTTCTTTTCTACACGCTATAAACCATATTAGTTTAAACTATGCAATATATTTCCCTACTTTTTATACAAGTACAAGCACTTCTCTAATCGAAGCGATCCCGCGGGGCCGCGGGTCAGATCGCGTTAATCGTTCAAGGGTTTCAGCAAGCAGTGTAAGAATGTCCATCGCAATAATATATTTTATCGTACACTCTTTATAAAAAAAGAAAAGAAAAAGGAAAGTTAATCGATCGAATATTGACGTGATTTACAGGGCTCTTTGGAACTGAGGGAGAAGGACGTACTCTTTGAATTTCTTAGAGCGATAATTCACTCAAAAACTCGATCGGTCGAATCCACTCGAATTTGAGTGACTTTTCACTCATATGGTGTGAATTCTTCTATCTATTTTTGTTGTGCAGTGTAAAATTCTTTGATTCAATGAATTATTCACTTCGAAATGAATAATACGTTCACTCTACATTACAATTAAACAGTTACTTTTATTGAATTCAAGTCAAGTCAAATTTAAGAAAAGTCAATTTTCACTACGAGTGGCAGTATTTTCACTCTCGCTTGAATATTCACTCGATTAAAGTTATATTTACACTCTAAGAAATTTCGAGAGTACCTCTAATACTGATTACACGAATTAATCGCTAACTGGAATTTTAGGCGGCCCTCGTCGCGATCGCTCGAAGCTCTCTCTCTCGTCACGCTTTTACATAGAATTTATAATAAATGCAAACACTATATCTGTAATTAGCTATACTTATATGCACATGTCTCGGGAAGGGGGGGGGAGCCTTTGTATATCGCGGCACATTTAATTATTTACACGATTCCCGAGTCGCGGCAAAGAAACCCGGTCGAAAAATTATACATCCTCCGAGGTCCGCGCGTCCCGTCGCCGCCCGCACACAAAATAATATTTCGTCGCGACCGTTTTTTTTTTATCTTCTCCCGAACCTTCGTGGTGCTGCTGCTGCTTTTTTCCTTTATACATTTACAAGCCTTGTAACTGCTATCGACACGCTGCTACATCCACGTACAATGACGATCGGGTGCCGACGAAAACTAGAAAGCCGCACCGAGCCCTCGCACACAATTTGCAAACATGCAAACTCTCGCCGGTTCCTTCCTTCGTCAACGCCGTGTGAGATCCTCGAGTTTTGTGCTCATAGAAAATATTCTCTCGGGCTCTTTCGGGTTTCCAGGAAATTCCACGCGAAAGCGTCGGCTGCTTTCATCTCGCACGCAGGTAAGTATCAATTAAATTCAATAAATTAATGCAATAGATAGTACAATAGATTTCCGGTTGCCTTGATTTTTTAATTTGCTCCAATTTTCTCAAGTTTAAAATTCGTGTAATTAATTCTGAATGCCTCCTAAGCTCTTTCGCGTGGATTTTTTTTTTTTTTAGAAAGAGGTAAAAGAAATTTGTTCTCTGAAAACGAGAGATATTTTGCGTACTACTAGATAATTCAGTGAGGTCTATAATTAAGTCGTGATTAAGTAGATAGGGAGAATCTCACAGGTAACATTTCGTTCGTATTCCATTCATTTGCGCTTTCATCTTTCTAATTTTTGCAAAAATACGACGCCCACAGAATTCCTGTACCCCGCCACACTCTCGCATTCCTTCCCTTTCATTCTTGCCTTTCATTCTGTTTCCTTTCTCGCGCCCATCATCTTTTCTTGTCCTACATTAATTACAGCTAATCTTTCACACTCTCGCTCACGTTTTCGCACGCACCGTTCAAAAGAAGTAAAATCTACGGCGTATATATTTATGTGTGTGTATATGTATGAGTGTATGCGTGTGCGCGTGTGTGTTTGTGTCTGTGTGTGTGTTCCGCGAAATTCTTTCCAAAAAACGCGAGAAGAAACCCAAAAAGAATCGATATTCGCGTATTTCGTCATATTTTCTGCTATTTTCTTTTCCAATATTAATACAAACTTAATTAACTTAAAGAACACTTTACGATGTTTCCCTTAAACATACGCCCGTTTATCATTTAATACGTTGCGCAACATCGCGTGGATTGACTTGTATAATTTTATTTAAACGAAACGCACGAAATTTAAAAAAAAAAAGAACACCAGAAACCACAGAAGTGAGATGATTTCCGTTCAGGTCAGACTTCGTGCACTAAAAAAAACGTATACAAATCGTTTTACGCGAGCCCTCCCCCCCGGTTCTCTTTCAGCCTTCCGTCTCTTTATTATCATTATTATAAAAAATTCGATATTGATTCTACAACGATAATTTAGAATTGTCAGCAGGCCGATACGAACGATAGCAGATACACGAGACGCTACGGTTACGTGTGTGTATGTGGTGGCGGCTAGGCCACGTGTGTTTTGTTTTCTTTTTTTTTCCCCTCCCATTATCTTTTACAGTTTATACAGCAGAAATTTATTCCACCGCCGTCGATTCGGGCGCGCTAAAAAAATGCAACCGCCACGTCACAACGTAAAAAGTTCTTTCAGCTAAATGTTAATCGGTTCGTTTTCCTGGCTAGCGACAATGAACGCAGGCGGAAACTCTTATCCGCGATTAGTTACAACGGGGGAAATAACGCATGAAAGAACACAACGTACGAGAGAATACTTAGTCGGAATTAGACTCGCCAATTACGCAATTGTACAAGAACATTCTAAATATATTCGCAAATCGAGTAAACTTATCGTAAACAGGATCGCTAAGGTATCGTACCGAGATCGTCCGGAAAATTACCACACAAAACTTAATTTCTTTATTGTACTTCTTTTTCGTGATTTTCGATATTGCTCATCCGCTCGAATTTAATTTTACAATCGCGAGAAGTAGACAATATAACTGGAAGGACCTTCGAAGAGTGGACTTTCCTCTCCGTTTTCTCTCTCATTCTTTACCATTTTTCGCGGTTCTTCCATTCCACGAGATCAAGCACGATCAAGTAACCGAAAGTTTTTTTCTACCGTTTCACCTTTGCGCTATTATTATGAAAATGATAAAAAAAAAAGAACGAAAATTACTTAACAACTAATGGAACCTCTGCTCAGTTCTTTTTTTCTCTCTCTAATAAATTATATCTAATAAATTCACGTAAGAACTAAAAAGTCTTGAAATACGATCGATCTAATTGGTCGGTTGCAAAGAAAGACATGTTCCGTGAAACTATTATTTGTGCCAGAAATGGCAGATAAGTTTTCACGTACGTACGTAAAAGATTGGTCCCTTATCTAATCGATACAATCTTGACTGATGACAATTCGTTTTACACGAGCAGAGATCATGCGACAGAAAACTGGCAAAGTGAAAAGATAGAAATAACAGTCGGAAAGGGGGATGATCGCGCCACAAAAGAACAAAAGTTAGACGATGAACGTATGAATGATCAAAACACAATGAAATATAAAGATGTCGAAGAGAAGCAATGATTAAATATCGATTTTCCTTCATGATTAAATATCAATTTTACTTCAGTCAAAATTAATAAAAAAAAAACCCTTAAAAATATCACAAAGATACTTTTATCCTTTAAACACTTTTTAAAGCAATGTATCTCGATTTTTTTTTGTTATTTTATACATCATGATATATTGATATTACTCTAACAACTCTTCTTTGCTTTTTAAATTCCATTTTTATATTTTATCGCGTTTCAACCTGAAAGCGGGATGAAGAACACATGGACGATTCCTCGCGAAACATCGTATGGCATTGAGGAATCGTCCGATGAAACTTGGCTCGAAACGCGGATAACAGGCAGGACTCCTCGGCAGAACCCACGGTGTCTCTTTTTTCACCCACGTCCTGTTCTGCATGTCTCACTGGCAGTGCCTTAGATCACATGCTCGGCGAAATTTGGCAGTGCGCGATGCATGAGCGCTCGGAGAGAATATCGCCGGTCTTAAAGAAAACTAAATTAAATAATCACCTTTTCTTCTAAAAGCTAAAAATAAATTACCTCTCCATTGAGATTAACACAGATTCAGGACGCAAATTAATTAATTAATTAATTAACTGTCCCAAGACCACAGATATCACGTAAACATAATATAAAAATTGAATTTAGCTCACATAATTTTCAAATTGACTTACAAAACGCCATGTTAATGAGTCCTTCTTTATGAACGGCGATATATACTCTCAAAAAGATGTACAAATCTGGGAACGGTCGCTGCGGCTAGGCCGTGTGTGTATGTATGTACGTGTATATGTATGTACGTATAAAGAGCAAAGAGCCGACGACGAGTTTCTTAGAAGCACGATATGAACGAATATATGCTCGTGCAATAGAGAGAGACTACTATGTTAGAGGCGCGTCGTTAGAACGACGGGGCTGGCAGTGCGTGATTCTGGCAGTGACGCGTTTATATTGTAATCCGACGTCGTTTTCCTTCAAAAAAATGGAAGGAAGAATACCACCGCCGTATACCGTGCCGCCCTCGCGGGAACGCTGTGCTCGAAAATCAACGGATACAGAGAGATATATCTTTTTTTTTTTTTTCTTTAGATAACTTTCGCGATACTCGCGAGTGGCTTGCCTCAGCGGCGACGAGTAAAACAAGCCCGCGGCTGCGAATACTGGGTTTTTTTTTCGTGTAATATGCCGTTTTCGTTACAATAATTTCAACTAAGTATTTACACTTACAACTCGCGGTCTCGCGTTCGCGACGCGCCGTGCACGCCGCGTGCACGGAACACCTCTTCGCACGTGGGCAGTTTGGGAAAAAAGTAATTGTCATCATTAAAATATCGTGTCCCATGGGTCGGGCGTGACGACGACGCGTTGTCAGAACACACGGGGCCGCTTCTTATTACATACATCCTCGCGCGTCAGCTAGAGATCTATTCGGTTATACACTTACAATCATACTTTATAATAATAGTAAGAATAATTAATTGATTAATTATGTCGTAGAGCTCTTAATTACAATTATATTGGCAGTGTTTCTTAGCTGGTGTGTAATGACGTTCCGTCTTTGTCTGTCTGTGTGTCTCATACGGTCTCCATGTCTCTCCAGCCGCTCGATCTCTCTCATTCATCACATTCTACCTACTCATCCGTTCCGATTTTCTCACTCAGTGTGCTCTCGTCAATTTCTCATTAACCTCTCAGTCGTTCAACACACACGACACGACGCATATTCTTCTCCTTAATTTACACGAAGTTCTATCCGCTACGCGTATACACGCGCGCAGTGTCGCTGCTCCGCGATCGTCCGCAAGGAGCATTCGCAAAATTTCTTTTTCTTTTCTTTTGCAACCATAATAAGCTACGTACGCGTGGGAGCGGCGACACGACGCGCACGTCTTGCTTTGTTCGCGCCCTTTAGCATTCTTCGCTTAACAAGTCGTGGGAAATGTAACACAGCCTACGTAATTTACCCCTTTTGAGGGTAACAGCTCATCGGTTATCACTCGCGCAGCGTGTTAAACTACTCTCACGTCTCTTCATCTTGGCACTCGATTAAATTTTGCGCTTTTTTTCAATGTGACGAGCGTACGCTAACATGCTGCGCGAGACTCAGCAGAAAGATAAAAGTAAACGCGATGATGAAACACACGAGAATTCGAACACGTTTCAGGCGCGGAAGCGAGGCAAGCTCGAAATGCTTCTGCACAAAAGCTTGGCTCGAGCATGCCTCGGGCCTTGAGAATCACTCTTGTTTAATTTTGTTTTGTACATCGCCACCCCGTTCCGTTCTCTACGAGGAATGAGGAGAAATAAATCCTCGATAGAAATCTCGGTGGCACACGTGTCGTCCGATTTATTCCGCAAATCTTTCAATTTCATGCCGAGCTTCCAAGCCTGGGAGACTGTCAACCCCATCCAGGGGAAATAACGGCGAATTCAGAGCATTATCAGTCAATCACTCTCACGCACACGCACGCTTTCATTCATACCCTTACATCCTCACCTAACAGCCTAAACACCCTCTTTCCCGATTTTCTCTCGTCTCTCATACAGTCCCGATACAGTCTTCCACGATCCTCTTCCTTCTTCCTCTCGTCCTTATTAATGTCATCGCACGACGACAGCCGACGCGAGTTTCTACCGAGTTGTTAAATCGAGGTAGACACATCTTCTTCCTCCTCTTCTCTTCTCTCGAGGCATCGTCAGAAATCGCAAAGATTCCATCAGTTCCCGGAAGTGCCAAGGGGCCGATGTTAGATATTAATTGAGTCCTAAGGCCACCAGAGTGATTATCTCCTTATAAATTGTTAACTACCGCTTAAATATTTTGTCTGTGCACTCCCTCGGTTTCCTTTGGCAAAACCAAATGCGCAAAAGCTCCTCTTTACTGCTTTCTCTTTTTTTTAATCGCTTTTTGTCTTTGTCTACCGTTACTACCGTTTCTCGCCCACGCGTCTGTCCCTGGGATCTTGATCGGCAGTAGAAGACGGTACAAAACGTATCCACGGTGAGGCACTTTCGAGGCCCAGACTTAGCGCTTCCGAAGCCGACGAGCGTCGAAGTATGCGAGGTACTCGTGGCAGGGATCCGCGTAGAATTAGCGCGATTAGATAGGTGTACCCAGCGACGATTAACGACGAGGATGTTCATTGCCGAGCAACGTTCTCGTCATCTCCAATACGGATAATCGTTCCCCTTTGTTCATTCTCTAGCTGTATCTCTTGTTCTTATCTACTGTC
The DNA here is from genome assembly GCA_011638315.1 of Tetramorium parvispinum. Lineage (NCBI taxonomy): Eukaryota > Metazoa > Arthropoda > Insecta > Hymenoptera > Formicidae > Tetramorium > Tetramorium parvispinum. The sequence goes on along the minus strand of VBVR01001156.1, from coordinate 7,989 downwards.
TGCTACTTGATTCCTGAATTTATCTCGATTTCCTTGCGATTCTTATTTTCTAATCAATCTATAAGGATTGGTCGTTCATCTTTAGATAAGTTATCTTCTAAAGCGGTCTTCGTCTCTTTCGATACGTTCGGGTATATTTCACGTCGCAACGTCGCGACCTTTGTCTTCACCGACCAGGAAGCATTGTAGACCGTATCGTGCTCGTGTCAGCGGCAGCACTCTGTTCTCCTTCGCTGGTTCAGGTGTCGGCGCTCGTTAGGTCAATTCTGGTATCGGCCGGCATTATCACGAATTCTTTACTGGCTTTCGGCGCTGCTTCGTTCGCGTCACCGGCGGCGTGTGACCGCTTATCGCGGGATAGAGAGCCAAACTCACTTGTTCCGGGTTACTAGCAGCCGCTTTGCGAATACCTACGTGTTTCGTTTTTTGTACTTCGGATTCTAATACCCATTCGTCCGGTTCTCTGTAGGAAACGCAACGACAAGAATGAATCACGAGTCTATCATGCGTAATTAATTAGTTAATTTTTACACGGCAACTTACATATCTTGAGGATACCACCGCAGTAATACCTTCATCTTTCCGTCCAACTCGACTCTTCTTGCTAAAACCTGAAAGAGAAGTTTTATTGAAATAAATCTGCATTTTACAATGTTGGCTACATGTCGCAATAATAAGTTTTACAGCTTACTTGACTAGTTAGTGCCATCGAGTTTCCTGGCGTTTCTGCTAGTCGCCCTTGCGTTCTCGATGTCGCTAAATCCAGTAGCCTGTGCTGGAGACCCTCCATTACTCCCGAGTCAAAGTAATCAAAAAGTCTCGCTGCAAAGACATCGTAATATTAACTACACATATCATTAATTGCATTACTAAATCTGTAAAATATATTCAAGAAAATAAACCAAACTATGAAATCGCGAAATGATACTCACCAGACCAAGGTTGGCGCCTATATCTAAGCTTCTTGCCATTTCTTCTAACGAGCTTGCCGCCGTTCTCGCAACTACGTCTGCCGTTACTGCTGCTCGTTTCCGGCTGATTGAAATGACCATTCACGTGCCTCTCGAGAGCGGTCTATAAATGAATACAAATTAGTTTCTGAATTCTTTCCCGCGTAAAAATCAGTGGCATACGAGGAAAACACATGCTAATTACCTGGGAGCTGAATCTGCAACCGCAACCGTCGACGATGCATCGAAAGGGTTTGTTACCGCCGTGAGATAGAACGTGTCTCTCCAGCCATCGTCGAGAACATGAGGTCCTACCTTGCACCTTGCATCCCTGCCAGTGACAGACGAAATTGTCGCCGCCGGTTTGCGTGTTGATGTGCGCAGCCTATAAAAAAAAATACAAATTGCATATAAAAGCTGGATTTTATATTATTAATAATAAGTTGAATTTTTCAAGTAAGAAGCTCTATTGATTGATTTTCTGCGAGGACTAAAGATTTACTATCACGTACCTGTAAATGCTCTAAGAGACCACCCACAGACTCGAAGCTGGCTTCGCACTTATCCCAGCGACAAATCCCGCTGTCGGTAGCCTGCGGTCTGTCCTTCTCGGGCGTTCGTGCCGGAAACCGGATGGTAGTGGGTGCCGAGAGGATGGGCGACGGTTTCGATTCGCTGCCTCGGGAGTCCTCTTCATCCACATCGTCTTCGTCGACTGGCGCCGATTGACCATCTTCGTCCTTACTGTCCTCCTTCGACGGCGAAGATAGCCTCGAAATGGGGGAGTCGTGGCCGCTCTGTGATCTCAACGCACCCAGAATACCTCCGCAGCTGTTCGTCAGGTTATTGTTCTCGTTCACATGAGGCTTCGCCAAGATCGCCTTGAAGTCCAACGGTTCGCCCAGCAGCGACGAGGCAGCGGTGGCGGGAGGGGCGCTGCCCTTGGTCGAATTAATACTTACGTCCGAAGTTAATCTATTTCAAAAATTGCAAAACGACCGTTAATCGGTGTCCTTTCTCCTACTTACCATGTTCCAGTTTTCTCAAGAACTAAGATTGAAGATTTACATGTTTTATGAATTATGCAATCAGAGCTTCACGGAAAGTCTTGAAGACGTTTAGAAGACGTTTTTAAGATATTTCTTAAGATTTCTTTAGGATTTCTTAACGAAGATTCTGAAAGACGCCTTTGAGTTCATCTTATAGACACGCATGTTGTCTGGGACAGTTTTCTCAATGTGCGTCTATTAGCAAAGGATTAGCTAACTAATCGGCTAACACCCCAAAAAAAATAATTTTAATATACGTGGGATTCTCTAAATCTTAGAGGATTTTACTCTTACATTGACTTTAAGAGCATACTTCTGACACCAAGAGAAAAATTATAAATTATAAGTATAAACAAGAATATTCAAGAGAGAAAAAAACTTTTTTTTTGGAGTGAATTAATCAGCACTACTGCGTTAGGATGTGCGAGCATGGTATCAAGTATTTCTACCTAAGTGGTGAGATCTTGGGCAGATTTTTCAGTACGTCGTTTGAGATTGGCAGAGTTGGCAGCGACTTCGGCAGCTTCTTGTCTATCTTGCCGTTGGCCCTTGGCACGATGACCAGTGGTACCTTCTTCGCGATGGTCGGCGATGACGTCAGCGTTCTCATTTCCCAGGGCTCGTTGGTCATGGTACTGCGGTTCGTGTTGGACGACACGGTGCCCTTGTACTTGGCAAGGCCGCCCTTGTTCCTCTGCACCATAGGTGGCCTCCGAAATTCCGACGAGCTCTTTGCTACCAGCACCATTTCGTTCGTTTTCTTTATCTGCCAACAGAAAGGTAACAATAAAATGTCAATATATACTTTCATATATTTAGGTAATCTTCGTGAGAAGACAACTTGTGTGACGAACGCGTGAAGACAATTCTTAAATTTAGCGTTAAACGCCGTGCGACGTAAGATGTGTGTATGGTGACAATTTTGACGGTTCAGGTTATCGAAAGAAATTTTTTTTATTAAAATTTTTTAAAATCTTAAATCTTAAATTGTGAGAAAGGAAAAATAGCGCGCGTTCACCACCACTAGTAACATAAAAAGATGATTGTATTGACTGTATTGAAATAGTATTGATAAATATATGTATTGAAATAGTATTGATAAACGATTCAAATATAATGCCCTCAATATTTTCCAGTAAATATCCCAATAACATTGATAGAGTTATGTGTATATACATTTTTGTAAAAGTAAAATCATACTGTGTGTTTTGAGCACGATAACGGCAACATCAAAATACACGTATAAAAAATTCAGCCGTTAAATTTATGTGAATTACGTGAAACTGGATCACGAAAATCTACTTCGAATAACTTGTCTTACTTTTCTTTCTGCATCTTGTAATCGCGATGTAAGTAGCAATATAGCATGTTATAATTTTATCCTGGTAATATAAATAGACGAGACATATTTAGCGTTAAACGCCGTGCGATGTAAACGCGAATTATCGAGAATCGTGCCATGTTAAATTGCCGATCGATAGAACGAGAGCAATTTCCGTGAATTAATATCAACCTATTGGAAAGACCTATGCGCGTGGATTTGTTAAAAAAGGCTAATTCAATATCCGATAAACGCGTGCTCGCTGATAAGGTAAGTCTGTATCTGAAGTGTTCGCGCGAAGTAAAGCCGGTCGATATCATTAATACTTCTATTACAGCGTTGATTTTAATCGAAGAAGCACTTTCTTCCGTCGCTATTTCTTTGATTTGATTTCTGCATCGTAAATTAAAATAGTATTTGAAAACAATGAGACATACTTGCAACAATTAATTTTACATATTTCTATAATTCTTAAATTAAAATATTGGTCCGAAGTTTGGATTAAATGAAGAGCTACCATCTATCTCTTTGCTTTTCAAAACCAAAGATCTTGAAAAATTTTTTAATATTCAAGAGAGTTACAGCTTTCTTAGAACTCGAAATTTTCAATGTCTTGTATTTAAATGACCATCTACACACAGAAAAATATTCATTCTACAGACGAGAAAAACAATTACTTATATTATTTTATTTTGTTTAAGTAATAGTTTTCTTCAGCTAAGAATATTTTTTTTAATAACAGTTTAAGATGTACTCGTTACAAGTCCAGAATATGTTTTAAGTAAATGATGCTTACGATGACTTTATGATAGATTTGCGGATATAAAAACTTATCAAACACTTAGAACAAGTATTATTTACTCGTAGGTAGTATGGATTTTTCTGTGTGTACCCTAGATACCGACTGTGAAGAAATATTCCAAGTCAACCTCATAGAATTCACATTTCTTTCAAAATATAAAAAGAGACTACAGATTGGACACGATAATTTAAAAAAAAAACCATTTCTCACAAAAAGACTCCAAGAGTGACCAAGAAATTTGTCTCCCTCTGACATCTTTGTCTTCTCGCATAAAGTACATGTAGCTCTTCTCAACATATTTATTATTTGCCTCGTACGGACACCAACCTTCGGTTGTTGCGGTTTAATCTGAGTCTTGAAGTACTCCGTGATCTTGCCCTGGGACTCGTGGTGGTGCTGGCCGCCCGCAGTCTTTCCGTTCCCCTTGACGGCCCCCCTGGAGGTGGGATCGGCGGCGCCGGAGCGTGGAAGGGCGCCAGCCTCGGGTTCGCCCCTCAGCCTCTTGAACGCGGTGGTGGAGCAGGCGGTCGCCGCCAACGGCGGAGTCCAGGGCCACTGGGGCCTGGTGCCGAGCTGCGATGACGGCGCCAGCTTGGGTAGAGACGGCAGCGGACTGGCGGATGTGCCGCGTATCGCGGCTACCCCTTCGTCGCTGCTGGTGCTGCACGGTGAGCCCGGTTCCGTGATATCGCTGGTGCCGCTGCTGCTGCATTCCCCGCAAGACACCGCGACGCCACTGCAACAAGCGAAGAAGATACGATTTAATGTAACAGAAAATCCTCGGGGACGTGCGCTCGAAATTTTCTCCTTGAAGAAGTTCGCCCGAAGTTCCATTAATTTTGTTATTACATATATATTATTGTTAGTTGAATGAAATACGAATGTAACATCTCACGTCTCTATCGCATTAATTTTTTTAATGATACATTTTCTTAATTGAGGAATATAAATGGATAGAATAATTTCTAGTCAAACCGGGAATTGGAATTAATATCTAACGATACCGAAGTATCTTTTGTGATAGACGGGCATTTCTTTTTCATTCCGATTAGAATGTCTCACGTCTTTTTTATTGCATTTCTTTTAATGACACATTTCTTAATTGATGGATATAAGGATGGACAGTTTCTAGACAAGTTATATAGAGAAAAACATTAATTTCAAATCTACAATAATATTCTTATATATAAGCAAGAATATAAAATCTTCTTTAAAGAATTAAACAGAAAGTCTTGAACAGAAACAAAATTTCTTTATGCGATCAAGTTCTTGTTTGTTTAAGATTATCAAATTCTTTAAAGAAGAATATATGAAACAGAAACTTTTTTATATTCTTATATATGAGAATATTATTATAGATTTGAAACTAATGTTCTTTCTGTGCAGGAATTAGGAATTAGAATTAATATCTAAGAATACTGAAGTATCCTTTATAATAGAAGAGCATTCATTCCGACAGCTTGTAACAAGCTTGTCGTTAGGTCGCGCGATTCGAATGAAGGAAAAATCTCCTCGACGCGACAGCACCTTCCGCATTTAACGCAACCCAATATAAGGATATCCCATTACGATTGTGTTACGCCCGATCATTATGCCCGCAGAAATTCCGTGTACATCGCCGTGCAACGCCCAGTTACGAAGCACTAGTAGGTACAATTCATCCGAATGAAGGCGGCTCAACCATCCACTTCGTCGCACCTCGCCACGCTCCGGGTCTCCTGCTCTTTTTTTTCCTCCTTCTGGGTCTAAGCGAGATGAGTCGACCAGTGGCTGGTTGATCGCTCTCGGTCCAGAAACAAACAGCTCTCGTGGCAACCGCGAAGCGCCACGAAGGGAACCGGTTGGAGACGACAAGCGGCAGCGGCAGCGGCAGCGGCAGCGGCAGCGGCGGCGGCGGCGGCGGCGGCGGCCACGAGGAAATTGCAAGCTTACCGAGTAATGACGTTACCACCAACGCAAACCTAATTACAGGCCCAGACATTGCCAATCGGCCTGGCCCCGTCACCGTCATCGTTCGACGAGGGTTCCAGTATCGCGGCGCTCGGCGACCCGTTTCGGTAATTTGCAAGCAAATCGAGGTGCGACACACGAGCGGTGGAAATGAGCGTTTCGAAATTTGTCATTAAACTTTTTAAACGGCGATTTAATTCTGGCAAGAATTCTCGCTTCGTTATCTGCGCGAAAGCTGGCGTATCGTTTCGCAGAGAGAATAAATTAATTGGTCAGAGTTTCGATTTTATTTTAAATCGGTTTTGCATTATTTCTATCTCGCAAAAAAATGATTAGCCAGGGAAGCTAAAATATAGCTATGGCAGTTAAGATGGATTTCATTAAAATAGGGATAGCTAATGTTGTCACTACCAAAGCACAATTTTGTAGCTGTTAAAATTTTGGTGTTACAATAAAAAATACTCTCTGCTAGAACCAAATAACATTTATATAAATTAAAAATATCAATTTATAAATTTTTATTTATTTTTATATATTTTACAATTGATATTAATTATATTAATTTATATAAATTTATAAATTATATTAAATTGATAAATTTATATAAATTAATATAAATTTATTATAAATTAGAAATATAAATTTAGATAAATTAAAAAGATAAAAACCATTATACTAATTTCGCAATATTAACTAAATCGAATTGAACGTTCAGTCTCACGTAAGATAATGAGGAATAGCTGCTAGAACAATTTTAATTGCAGCTAATAAAATTGCAATTCATAGCAAATGTATCTTATTTTTAACAGCCAATTTTTAGCAATAACAGCAAACTCTGAACTAGTTAATGACATTTAGCTAACATTACCGGTTTATTTCTTTGCGCGTATAGTTCTGGAAAAATAAAAAGTCCGGGCGATTAAAGCAAGGCGATTGCTCGCAAAATGAAGATCAGATGATCGTGTGTTTTATCGCTGAATACAGATTGTAAAAACACGCAGTTAAGCGCGTGTGCAAACAATGAAACATTCTCCCGCAATTTTCTGCGTTGTTGTAGCCGCCTCTCGAAAAAAAAAGGTGGACTAAAAACCATCGAGTCACGCATCTCCTCTCGCGAACAGGCCAGCTCCGTCTCGCGCAAAAAGTCCGCGCGTTCGCGGTCGTTTCGTCCGCGTATCAGCGGCCGTAAATTATCCGGTCGGCTATAAAGTGACCGAAAACGAGGAAAAAACGACGATTCCCCTCGCCGCTGTTCTCTCGCGTTTGCGGGATAAGACCGGCCGATCGTCGATCTTCCTCCTGCAGGCTCTCCGCCTGGCAGATATTTCGGACAACGTCCGTCTCGCCGCGAATCGCCACGAGGTCGTCGGGAGAAAGAGACACTGACCTCTCCACGTTGTGATAGCGCGCGCCGTTTTACGCAACGCGTAGCACGGTGCGTGTAAAGAGACAGTTGGTCTGTCTCAGGCATAAACGTCAGAGACATAAACGTCGTTTATCGACTCGCCTTTCATTCCACGCCTATTGAATCACCTTGCCGAATTTCAAACTACTCACACTAAATGCGACGACGCGTTGTTTCCCGTGCATAAATTAAGAGCGTGCGCGAGGCACCGGGGGAGGGGGGGGGGCTTTGCTGACGTGCGTGTGAAATTGGAATTCTTATCTTGGAACACACTATAAAATATTTATGTAAAGATACATGTAATTTTGAGAACCACTGTAATAGGTGTAAATTTTTGCGTGTTTCTCTAATTTTGCAGTACATAAATTAAAACGATTTTTTAATTTGTAAATTTTTTTATAGTGTATGCACAAGGAAAAACAAATTAGGAAATTTTTGAAAAATTTATATGTAGAGTTCAGGGATCGTACTCCCTATTTCTATTATTATAGGAGGAAAAGGGGAAAATTATG
>VBVR01001155.1:0-33892 GCA_011638315.1 Tetramorium parvispinum | reverse complement strand
TTTAATGTGTTTACAATATTAAGAAAAAATTTGCAGTTATACTGTTTGATAAAGGAAAGTTTCACCTTTAAAAATCCATTTTGAGAACTGCTGCACGACTATTTTTAGCGGAGTCATGAGCAATCAAAGTCAAAATGCTCATTTTTTCTTTAATCCTTGATAACTCGGAAACAAAAAATGGTAAGACGTTTCATAAAAAAAGGAAATTGTAGAGAAAACTTCAATCTTTCACGCGGTAAAGTCGAAAATTTCCTTCGATTTTTTGTATCGCCCGTGACACGTCTTAAAGTGACAAGAAAATTTTTCATTTTGTCCAGCTTGTCGTTTTCGGTGTGTAAAAATTACAAAAATAATAGGAACGTAAAAATCATGTAGCTCGTTCAAAAGTAGAGATTTCAAGCTTTAAAATGCGTTTTTTTATTTGCATTCCGATAACTTTTAACAAAGTTACAACTGTTTGAAATTTGCCTACTTTTTGAGTAAGTTTCGGCTGTCCTCTTAATTTTTTTGATGAGTATATTAAGACTTTGCATCTGTTCTCTATCACAAATTAATTACGTTATTCGATAAAAAAATGCACAAAGTAATCATTAATTATGGTTAAAAAGACATTTTTTTATACAAAATTTATTAATATCGTCATCACACATATCATAATTTTAATATGCCAAAAATTAAGATAGCTCTTTTTTACAAAATTTAATTGCAAATTTCTCTAGATATGAAGCAATTTGGTAGTAAACGAGACTGTATTTAGTTCTAAAAGAATGACAGGAAATGATTATCCTCATTCTTGCTTGAAAAGAAATCTTTTATTGTTAAACAGTGTTACGAATAATTTAGAATTCAAATCTTGAAAATGCAAAGTACTTTCTTAGTAGACAAATGTTTCCTGTAACAGATTGCCGGTGTTTCGTCCACTCTTGGCGAGTCTCTCGCCGAGGAATTTGCAAAGGGTGGATGCTCTGTGATCTGTGTGGATAACGACTTTAGATCCGCGGAGGAGATAACTAGCAGGTTAAAATCGCGATGCAATAAAGTGAAGGGAATCGGACCGGATCATAGGGAGCTCGAGCAAGAGAATGTAGGGCCGACAATGGTAGCGTATGAATGTAACCTGCTGGACCGTAATGCCATACGTGAGATTGCCAAGAAAGTCGAGGATGAGGTCGGAGGCATCGATGTCCTAGTGACCTGCGCCGGGCAGCCTTATCAAGATATTTTCGATACAGCTAATACGACTCTCATGAGCCATTATTGGGTGAGCGTCAGCCAACAGTTGTGTCCTTGAAGCAATCATGTCATGTCAGATTAAATCGCAGCAGGTTAACGGCCGGTTTTAACATTACGGCAGCTGCAAAATCTGCAGAAATATTCTTGAAAATACTATTTATATGCATATTAGAAATATATGATTTTAACGATCCAACGACGGATTCAAATCTAGTAGAATAAAATGTAACGTTAACGACATGGTGTCAGGAATAAAAATTACAGATCTATTTTCGCCACGATGACTTTTAAAATATTCGAGACTGCATTCTTAATAAAAAAAAATTATTTTCAAAATTATTTTCAAAACATTATTTTCAAAATTTGCTAAAAAGTTATAAGGATACTTGTAATTAAATATATATTATGATTGCTTTTCAAATATCTTGAGTTTAGACTATACATATGTATTTTAAATATATGGATAACATTACTTAATAAAAAATAATAGAACCTTGTAATGACAACTTTGATAAATTGTGTAAGGCACGTAATAATAACGCGCTTGTTAGATCCTGATCAGTTTTTCCTCCTTTTTTTTCCTTATTGCAGATGATTCTGGCATTTTTGCCATTTATGCTACAACGCGACAGAGGCCACATTGTTGGAATTACGCCGATTGCATCTACTCAGGATGTATACTTGAGCTCGAGGGCGGCGATTACCGGTGTGTATAGTCAAACATAAAAGCCAATCATCAAATCGTGCGCAGTAAACAATAAACGTTGTTAACAGCGCGTGATTTATTTATATGCAGGTTTGATGGAAAGCTTGGGTCAGGAATTGAGCAATCATAGTAGTCATCTTACCTTCCTCGCGATTTCACCGACGATAGCACACGGGTGAGCCTCTTTATGAAAAAAAAGATAACAACGAAAATTCGCTGTTGTTCCTTGACACTAATTTGAATCATTAATTTATATTGCAGTTCAACGAGACAAAAGGAACAACAAATAGCCAAGGAAGTTGTACAGGCGGTTAGAGGCCAGTGTAGTATTAGCATTAATTGGTGTTCGAAGATAATGTATCAAATAAGGTAGAGAAGTTGAGTTTAATTAATAATTAATTGATAACTATTGTAGAGATCAATTCGTGAGATGTAGATTACACTAAACATCATATAGATTGATTATATAGATTTCAAGTAAAAAATTGAAGAAATTAGCAATGGATTTTACGAACATACATACATTGAAATTATATATGCAACAAAAAATATTTTACATAATTATATATTATTATCGTACAATGTATGTCAATATTGAATTGCACTATTGAATTGTGCGATAGATTATGAGTTTATGATAGTTAAATGTCTTGATATAGTATACATAATTTTTAATTTACTTAATGCGATCTTGTATTTCAGTTATGCGATCTATAGAGCAATAACGACTGTCTCACAATGGCTTCACACGCAGGGATGCGATTATTCCTTTTAAATCCTGTTCTTGCTCATGAAGCGTGAAGCATTCCAGTCGGCAACCGACACGAGTGTGGGAATTGGCGTTTTCTGTTAAGCAAATTCCCTCGAGATGGACAGCAAAAACCTTTAAAAGTTATTTGAAATTTGTGTTGCGAGCAGTATCTTCCCACGAGTTGTGTGGAGAATTGTCCCAATTAATTATTCACACAGAGTCAAATTAGAATTATAAATCGTTATATATTATTATATCATAGTACATTATTGTATTGCATAAAGAAAACCCTCGTAATTTTTAAGAAGATAGACTTTCTGTTACTAAAATTAAAAATAAATATTTGTTCTTATGTCTTATCCTTTTTATCAAATGTATAAGATATTTAATTATATGAAATGCTATAGTTGCTTAGATGTTTAGTAATATAATTTGTAGTCTCACTTTTTATACATCTATTTTATATCTCTCTTTTCATGTATTTATTATTTAATAAAATTCTAGTATATCATGAGCGTCAAATTTTTCATTTGCAAATTTAGAAGTAATTAAATCTTAATAATTCTAATAAATTTAATGTATATGTTTCTTCTTTACTTTCTCATGTATTTTCTACAAATTATACAATATAATATCTCTTGTAAAACGCAAAATATCTTCAAGTTGTTAAAGAAAATCAGTGAAGTAAATTTTTGCATATAGTCTAATTTTATTGGTTGGTCTTGTTGAGAATTATTTTAACTAACATTTATTTTTATTAATTGCCGTAAAATATGATTTAGTTGCCCGCAAAAAGGCTCGACATTGAATCGGGTAACAGGACGTCGTAATGACCATTTTCGGAGCATCCGGTGAACAAGAGTCTCGCGGTTTCATAGGTGACGTTTACGCGGTTGTGGAAGACCAATTTGAGTTCATATCTGCCAGGAAGTTCGCGATAGATCGAGAGATTCATGCGGTGGAGTTTCGTGGCCACGGTGCACTCCAGCTCGCTGGCGAATGTGCCCACAAGGCTCATGTAATCGTAATACTCTTGACAATCCGAAATGTTCCACTCGGCTATCACGAATGAGCCGTACTCGCGCCAATTGTCCTTAATGTGCTGCACAACCTGCCAAATGATCCATGGCTCTTATATCTTACAAAGTCGTATATCAATTACTCCCTTAATTTGTGTCAAGTCGACATCGTAAAAAGTAATATTTAAGAGGTAGCAATATATGGTGTCTATTCGATTTAAATAATTAAGCTTCATGTATCCCGTCGCAGAGAGATTCTATTTTTAAGTTCATTGCAACGAATTCTTTGATATTTATAATATTTGATGAAATTTTACGCAATTACAACATTTATTAGGACATTAATCAGAGACTGACCATAGCCCGAAGCGACTGGTGCTCTTCTTCGTTTCGCCACAAAATGTAGCTGATCGCCCTAAACATGCAATTGCCATCTCCGTATATCTTGCGCACGCGAAACGTGCCCTCGTTACACCTTAATAGAGCCGTACCTTCGAGCAGTTCAAAACATACGTATTATTAATTACAATTTAACATTAAGTGCGCTTGTATGATAACACTTTACATCAGGAAACGATTATCCTTGTTCTTGTGCTTGAAAAAGAGATACTTTTTCAACAGTGAATTCAAATTTTCTCATAAATTTCTTATAAATACGAGTATTTTTCTGACAAAAATAAATCTCAGAATCAGATAAACACATTTATTATTAAATACGCTCACAGCGTTTACCTTTTTTAGATGTTTGAAAATGCCTACGCTTCTACGCTTTGTGCAAGTGCACTTTGTAATTCGCGTTGAAATTTGTGTGTTGGAAATCCAACAGATTTGCCATGCAGAATTAAGTCTTGACTGAGCTTTTGAAAAATTACGTATGATTTTGGAATCTCCTCGGTCAAAGAAATATTCTGCCTCTTCGAAATTGTGTCCTTTTCATTCTTGAGTAATGTGCGGTGGTGATCGTAATCTTCTAAAAATCATATCCGCTATATAAACTATTTTTCAGAAAAGTAAACTTCGCGATATTTTTAAATAAATTCGTATCAAATGTTATCAAATCAGAAATTTGTGTAAAATCAAAGTATAAATCTCTTTTTGTAAGCAAAATAAAAATGATCAAAACTATATTTCATAATGCAGATACAAGTTACTACACTTTCATAGCAATTCTTCTATTATCTAATGTTAAATAAATAGTAATCTTTTTTAAATAAATTTCTACCGTTTTTGAAGAAGTTTGCGTGCAGAAGTAAAACCACCACCATCAGGGAATATAAAAAGTTTTTAACAGCTTCGACAGTCTTGACGTTAAAAACTTGGTTTCAAAAGTCAAGAGATTTCATAAATAACTATTATCATTTATTTCTGCGTTGTCTATAGCGATTTTTTGTGTTAAAACATAAACAATAATCTTGCAAATACTTTTGGAATAAATTATAAATTAGATACGATATGTATACACACATCTTTTGCTATTTGGAAATTTAGACATTTCATAGCTTGAACATAACAATTTATGATTCTCGATTAATCGATTACATCTGTTCGTTTAATTACATTTCCTTCGACCTTCTGCGCTCAAAATGAAATAACTTGATCAAGTTTTGAAGAAAAAAGAAAAAATAACAGCCGGAGTAGAAGAGTCTATCAGTTGTTATTCTAACGCATATCAGTTGTTATTTCAGATTCACATTTCCTAAGTTGATATATTTGATCACATTATTTATTATCTACTTGTCAAGTTTTTTTATGACATGCTATCTGATTAGTTATCAATTGACTAACATCTTGAAAGTTTTCGAAAGTTTTTGGATATTAATCGTTATTTTCAAATCTTTGAACAATTATTTTGATCTTATTTGTTTATCCAATACACACAACACGTAGATGTGAAATTATTTAAAACATATTTAGTTATCAAAAGAAGAGGATAGTTTCTCATAAGCGCCTCGATTTGTCTTAAGAAATACTTATTAATTACTTAGTTTTCATCTATCAACTCGGAGGGGGATTAAATTTGAAATCCTCCTCCTTTGAGTATAAAAAGAATAAAAAATATTGTATACATACATATATAAGTAAATCAAATCAGTTATTATTAACCAGGAAACATTATTTATTATTATATTTTGTTAAATTGTTTGTGAATATTTAATTGTAATTAATATAATTTTTATTCAGCAAGAATATTTCAGCAAAAAGATAATCTATGAAGTATAATTGATATCTTAATAATTCAATATTTGAATATTCAATCTTTAACCTGAATGGATATCAAATTATATTTGGATATTATTCATTTCTGGGTATTGAATAAGTAGCCGAGTACATAAATATTATTCGCGAGAGCACTTTGGTAAGTAAATATTTAGATATTCAAGTTAATTAACCGGTTTATATCATTAGTTTCATGTTAAAGACGCATTCCTTTCTCGATGGCGGGAAAATTCATATTACTATCATGGCAGATTTGGTCGCGATATATCGATACATCTCGACTTACGTTTACAAATTTACAATTTTTACCCTTTATCTTCTTTTTTAATACAAATATTTTCAGATCGGTTTAAAATTTGAATTTCTTACACCCAAACCCATATCCTTTTTTTCTTTTCGAGAACGTTGTACATCAATATTATCCCTAATCGAATAGAATCGAATGCGGAATAGAGGCTCATAGGCCCGTTTCGTATTTCGGTTTCGACAAAGCGATACGTTAGTTCACATAGCTAATGGAATGTCGAGGGTGGGGAGATAGATTCCTTACACGTGTCGCGGTGGTGGCAGTCGTTCACCAACCGTGACGAAACGTGCGTGTGCTCCGGTAGCCTGGCTCCGCCTGGCCTACGAGCGCACGGTGCACGCCACTTGCAGCGTTTGCGGCTCGCGCACCGGCGACTACCGCGTTGGTAGGGAGGGTTGTTGGAACAAGTGTCTCGTATGCGAGCAGTGAACACGGGGAAGGCGAAAGATGGCGATGGCGCAACGGGATGTGCAGCAGTAGTGATGCAGTGCGAGCGAGTGCCGTCGACGTTTGACCCGATCGTGATCCGACGTTGACCGCGCGCGATCGCTCGCTGAGCGTAGCGCGGCCAAATGACATGGGAATTTGTAGCAGGAGGCACTTTCTACTGACAATATGCAGCCTGCAATTAGTGAGTGCACGCTAAACCGTACGCGCACGCCAGCTTTCGGTTCTACAATGTCTGACTAAAATTTCCTACATACACACACACACACACATATATATATATGTGTGTGTATACATATGCATATGCGCGTATATGTGCGCGGCTTTATCTATACCGATTGTATCACGTAATCTCTTTTCTTCTTCTTCCTGCGTATTCCGCGATTGTGATATGATTCGCGTTAGTCACGTTGCTTTGTGAGCAGACGCGCACTTGCGCAGCGTCCATTGCCGAAGAAGAGCCGTTACCACATTTTTCTTATCGTATTTGCGGATTATCGTGCCGCTTTATCGTATCGATGCCGCGGTTTATCTCGAGGAATTTCCCTAAAAAGGGAGACTTATATTGCGATTTCATTACATCATTGAATGGATGTCCGATAATATTGGAGTAATTGCACCTAGACACGTTTTTTTTTTCTATTCTAGCGTGCTGCGAGTGACTTGCTTTTTGTGTCAAAGGTATAAGAAAGTAATCGTAATGTAAAAATAATGAGCGTTCTCTCAGATTTCTTCTTTGGAATGTTGGAAAGTTTTCTCCGTTAGAATGCTCCAACATCAAAAATCTAAATTTAACGATTAACGATAAAGATTTTGTATATATAAACTGATTTGAAAATTAAAAACGTTTAGGAAATAAATTTTTAGTTTATGTTTAGAGTGAAAGTTTAACGTAGTTTTAAAAAATGTATACATATTATATATTTGTAATTTTCTTAGTATGTGATTTTTTAATTGATGAGCGTTTGAATTGTATTTTATATTTTAGAATTTTATAAAATGCCGATTGCCGATTTATATTGAATTTCTTTGATCGAAACAATAATCTAAAATAAAACTTTTGAACGAATTCAGTAAGTTAAGAAGAATTTGGTAAGAGTTCTCGACAATCTCTCATGTGATTATGTATTGCGCCATCAAATGCTATGACTCAGAATGATTAATTAACAGAATATTTAGAACATAGGGCAATTGCCGTAGATTAAGAACGCTCACAAAAGGAATTAGTAGAAATTGAGATGTTCGTCACTTATCACTTTATATCACGCTTTATGTTGGATGCTTGTATGTTATACGCTTACGTTACTTTATATGTTACTTTATTTTTGTTTTTAGATTACTACTATAGAACGTCAAGTTTTCGACTTTTTGGGGTTTATGTGGGCCCCGATACTGGTCAACTTTTTCAACATTATCTTCGTAATCCTAGGATTCTTTGGGGCCTTTCAATATAGACCTAAATATATCATATCGGTAGGTAATTATTTTTAATATGCGTAAATGCAAAAATCTTCAATGAATATTGAGATGAGAATAATCTAGATTCTATCATGTAAAAATGCATGTACATTGGAATAGGTGAAGATGTATTTTTTTTATATATTGTTATTAATTGTTGTTGAATTAGCTATTTGCTTTTATTATTTGCTTTTATTATAATAATGTGATTCTTGTTTTAGTATTGTATATGGAATACATTATGGCTAGGATGGAACATATTTATCATGTGCTTTTACCTCAATGTAGGGATACTGGACAAAGTAAGTAAATACTTATACGATACAATGTGAATTGTCGTGTACGTATAGTGTGGTATAATATTACACTATTATTTTTCAGGATAGCGATATTCTTAATCTCGGTACTGGCAGTTTTTCGTGGTGGTACGTTAACGGACCAGGTTGCAAAGCTGTTTACGATGTGACAGAACCAGAGCTCTTTCGACCCGCGCGACCTGCTAATGTAACAGACTGCGTGCTAGATTACGAAGTGATAGAAATTTTACACGCAGCAACGCAATGTATTCTAGGTGTAAGAGTCAATCATATATGCATTAGTGTAACATCTGCGTAGATTTGGTTATTATTATATTATTTTACGTTTATTATATTGTTAGTTCCAAAGTTCAGCTATTTCATATGTTTCAGTTTATGGCGATTGTCGGCGGAATTTGTCTCAGTAAAGTGTTCCTTGAGGAAGATGATAGCTGTGAGTATATTTAGCAATCGAATTTTAAGAATAGAGTTTAAAGAATTGATGATTTATATCCTAAATTACAAGGAAAATTTCAAAAGAAGAAATTTTATTATCATACTAAAGTTTATTTATGTATCCTTTATATATTATATAATTTATGTTTTGATATCACGTCATTAGCTTTTACAAAAGGAGAGATTAAGATGTACTAATGTGAATGGAATTATTGTAGCTTCAGTTTGTATGATAACATTATTTTGAAATTTTCTTTTTGAATTAGAATGCAGTCAAGCGTATTAAAAAATTTTTTATTTAAGACTTTAGCAAGATTAAATACTTGTATTTTAATACTTTAAAAGAATACTAGAATAGTAAGATAATATTTGCTTGAAGTGAGAATTAATGATCTTCCACTTTACTGGCTTGCGGTTTGTGATAAGCAATTGGGGAAAGGTTATGGTTATTATTAGAGCAGCATATTCGATAAGAAAAAAAAATGCATTCTATATGCCTGTATTCAAATAAGTTAAAAGTAACAAACCGTATTTTTATTATTTTTTTATAATTTATATGACTATTGTTAAAATATTCCAGCGATAGTTAGACGATCATAAAAAACATGAATGAAGTCATCAATTAATTAACTATTTTTTCATACAAACTAAACACATTTTGGAAAATGTGAAAGCTATACTAGTTTTATAAAGTGTTATATTTTCATTATTATTTATTTGTTATATTATGTTTCACATTTCTAATTGCACAATAATATATATTTTAACTTTACACCCAATTATTCAGGAATTTATCATCTGATAGGAATATATTTTTAAAGTTTCAACTAGTAATAAGAAATTAGGTAAATCCTTGATAAGATTATCCTTGACAATCACTAATTATGTATAAGTACACGCGATTATTTATTATTGCTTGAAAAGAGGGTTATCGGTTACAGTTGATTTCATTGGTGGATTTGATCCTCCATTTTGGTAAGTCCGCTTAATCATATTCACCAATTGCACGCTATACATATTTGTCTATCTTTTGGCACGATTAAATAATTTTTCATAGCGTAATCATGAAGCTATAGCGTGTAAATTTAGTTTGAATATGTAGCGATGTAAAACCTTTTGCATCTTGAGGTTTGCAATACGTATCTGTTATTATCATTGTTATCACTATACATATTGCTCAATTAGTGTTTCTTTACTTTCGCATGAACGGAATGTTGTGTCTTAATACAGTACGATATGAATTATACTTTCTTCAGTCAAGAATGTTAGAAATATGATTGCTAAGACACAGCAAAGTTAAGCAAACTATGCCTATGTATAATAGGACCAAAGGTTACAATCAAACATTTCAAGATAGAATGTTTCTTCTTCTCTTTCCCATAAAATATTATAGGAAAGAGAATTCGGTAATAACATAATAATATCTTCGTTACTTATCGGATATTTGCTACGTCGATCGATTCGTTAACGCACTGCTTATCTTTATCGTCAACGGACCTCATCTAATGCGATGGATTCTTGGATAATATTTCAGTTGACTTTGTCGGAGGTGATGACTTTGGGTTGGCAGGCCACACGCCGTTGCATCCTATGTACGTTAGCTACTCGGCTCTTCCACCACCTGCCTACTCCCTCAAAAATTCCGCTCAGAATAATTATCCGACCGGCACAACTAGCTCTTACCAATCTGCCTATCGCGAGTCGAGCTTTCCAAAGCGCAGCGGCGAGAAGCTGCTGGGCGGCGGTTCCGCGCGCGGCAAGGCCAAAGCTGCCGGTCTCAAGAACGACACATTCCGTAGTAACAGCAGTCGCTCGTCCAATCGCGATTTTCACAACGTAGACTATACGGTCGACTACCTGAACCCAGTGGACCATTTGCAACGGCCCGTGTCGCCCGCGTACGATGAGTACGACTCGTTGGACAGCGCCGCTAAGCTGAGATATCAGAAAAACCGGCTGTACTATCCGCACTCGGCCAAGTACAGCCCCGTCGCGCGTATCAAGTGTCGTCAGGTCGCGACGAGGCAGGGCAGAAACCCCGTCAAACCTCGCGTCTTCATCGACCACGTTCGCGATCAGCCACTGAGATCGTTTTATTCCGATCCGAGATTGGCCGTCGATCAAGCGCCAAGCGAACACGACAAATCGTCGTCTCAATCGAAACGGGACAGCCGACCGTTGTCCCTGTACGCGAGTAACTTTTAAAACGAGACCTTCCGCTTTTATGCCGCGATTGCCAAAACAAAATATTTGTATCAAAACCGATGGCACTCTCTCGGAGCACGATCGACAGATAGAATCGCCTAATACCGCGAGAGTCCTTGTCTTCTGCTCTCTTATAGCGCGAGAAGAGTAACGGAAGTTAGCTTACGCAAACCTTCTACCGCGTATGGCGTCCACTCGTGCGGTACGTGTAACATTGTAATTCCTACATTTGCCAAATAGATAGAACAATTAGTTTAGCTAGCCTTTAGATGCCTTCCCCCTTTAGCAATTTCCGTCGTTCTAACTGCGAGTTGTGTGTTTCTATATAACATTACTACATAATATTTATTTATTGATGATATTTTTCGTACTTTGCATCAAATGATCGACTGGTGTCGAACTATGTGTGTTCAATAGCGTTTGCTCGCTTGTACGAGCAATCAATGCAGTGTGACTTACCTACTAATTCATAAATGTTGCATATTCACTTGCGAAATGACTCGAAATTATCCTCCGCTCCTTTCAGTGCTTAATGCATACAAATATATGATTAAATTAGATATCAATGGAAGATAAGATTAATTTTGGACTAATCTGTTATCTTCTGACTCCTTAATGCTGATAAGATTAATGGGCAACGTGAGAAGCCAGAAAAGATGTCATTAATTTATACACATTTATTTGTACAGAAAAAGTTAAGAGGAGTGGACGATAAGTATGAGTCATCTTGTACATGATTCACTTACACGTACTGTTCGTGCTCTACGCATAAATTGACGAATAGGTCTTGGTATATTTACTGTGATATGTATAGAAACTGTGAAACTTAAGATCATGCGGAATTATAAAACGATATATATTCTGCACGATCTTATAAATGTATTTGATTAGTGATACTTTTTGAAAAATTGTATGCATTGGGAGATTTTGCACGCTACGTAGAGGAAAAGTGTTGGTGAAATACAGCATGACTGGAACGTATTACTCACGCGTAAAATTATACCTACAGCTTTATCAGTTTTTTTTTTTCTAAGTTTATACGAAAAACTTTAGCGTCTGATGGAAGTCAGATTGCGTTTTACAGTAGTATTATTTCTAGATTCTCTCTATATCAAGGTTTTAATATCGAGATATTCTATAGAACTCTATACGTATGCTACGTATGCACATGGATGAATAGGGGCTTTAAGCTGGTACTCTGAAACGGACTGCCTTTAGTTAGTTTATTCTATAACTCAATTGTGAGTTTGGCCTGGTGCTATAAAGAGTTTTGTATTGTAGGATATTTAAAAAAACTTAAACTGGGGAGCGCGCATGACACGATTTCCCTTCGTTTAGTAGTGCATGTAGTAGTTGTGATTTTCTTCTTTTTTGTGTTTTCAATTTAGTAGACTCAAGTACTTTTAATTCCTGAAAGCCTTGGTATTCGTTTTCGAAAAATGTTTAAATGTATCTAAATGTATATGATTTCACTATTACATATGGATATACTTAATCGAGATTTCTTTACGATTATAAAATTCCAATTGTTCTTTTTGGCAATACGTTTATAAAAAACCTTACCCGTTTTATGACATTTCACGTATGAATGACTGATTTTTTTGCGTTATATTATAATTTAACAAGAAATCTGAAGTGACATCACGAAAAAATATATATTCAACAGATTATGTTAGTTTTTGGTGTAATAAGTAGTTTGTATGTAGCTAAATATGACGATTAAAAAGAAAAGACTGCTACGAGAGAAATAGATATAATATATCTTAAAATAGCTTAAACTTTATATACAAGAAAAAATAATGATCATTATATATTTACATAAATTAGATATATATATATTTTTAGAGTAATATGAATGCGTAATACGTCACAAATATTTAGTCTAATGTCACTTTATATTTGGGTTAGACAAATAATCCATCTGAAAAAAATCATAGTAAAAAGAAATCTAGAATATATTGCAGAGATTTTCTTGACACTTCAGATTTAATATTTCTAATCAAATACAGTCTCTATCGAGCATCTTTCAAGTTTATACAGAATATTTATATTTTTTTAAGGTCGTTATAATCAGTTTTGTATTTAATCACTGTATCACGTTATTTACTTTGATGCAGTCAATTGGGAACAATAAATATGCAATGCCGCTATTTGCTTGCTTTTTTATTTATTAACCCTTCACTCTCTTCTTTCTTTTCCTTTTCTAACAATTTCCTATATGCGGTTGCTGGGGAATCTTTTTTTCATTTTTTTCTACATTTCTTTGTTATTAAATATTTTTATTCTGTTTGGCATCTTTTAGAAATTGTTTGAGTTACTTCAATGCAAATATTACTTTTTACAGGAAAATTATTTTGATTAGAGAATTTATCATTATATCAATACCTACAATTATTTATTAATAAGATAAGGACTATAATTTTAGGATAACAAATACATTTACGAAAATAGTAAAATTATGTTTTGAAATATTTCAAGATAAAATAAGAGGGTTGACAATAGAAAAAGATAGAATAACATGATTTGTAGAACAAACAGGAGATTATTCTGGATTGTCTTAACGAAATGATGAGTTTCATTTTTCCTATACTTAACATGTATCGCTTGATCAGCGATCAGTCATTGGATCATTGCGAGTGAATGGACAAGTTGGCCAGACCGCAGAATCTGATTCTCTCTTTCTCTCTTTGTTTCTTCGACAGTACGAACTAAACGAAAGAAGAAGCAGCCGCGGCCGTTGTACAGTATTGAGTACTCGCAGCCTGAGCCGCCGGTGCAGGATGACAGCGTGTCGCCGAAGCCGATGACGCCGCGCCGAGTGAAGCGACGTTCCGTGATCTCGCGGGATGGCACGCGGCGTTCCAGCACGCGGCGCAGCTCGGTACGCCAGTCGCGCCGTAAGAACCCGGTGAACCGTATCATGGACCATCAGGAGAGCCTGTATGCGAACACGGTCGCACCCTGCATCGGCAACCTGACGAATCAGAACGTCAGCTCGCTGTCGCAGGGCACGCTCAACTACGACCGGATCGCGGTCGGCTGGGACCGCGAGCGGAACGCCGAGCGGAACGCCGAGCGAAACGCCGAGCGGAACTGGCAGCCGGAGGCGGTGAACATGGCGGTGTCGTCGTCGGCCCTGTGGCCGCCAGCCACCCAGGACTCCTCCAACAACTACTCGAACGCCTCGTCCGGCTTTCCGGCCGCTCAGAGCTCATCCGCTGGTTGGGACCATCAGCATCCGACCACCAGCTCTACCCGCAATCTCACCGACAATTGGCAGCCGTCGCCCGGCGAGCTGAACCCGATGCAGTGGCAGGGCCAGAGCAACCCCACGTTCCAGCAGACCAGCACGCAGAGCTTGAACGGTGAGGATATGGAGGAGCTGTACAGCAATCGGCCAGCTAGCGCTAGATCCAGCTACAGTAATTACCACGGTGTTAGGGCGACGCCGCAGGTGCCTAATCGCACCGACGTCGTCAGGCAGAGCCAGCGACAGTTTGTCCTCAGTGGACCGCCTGCTTATCAGGATACGGTGATCTAACGATGTAGCGACTTGGAGGAGTCTCAGGTATATGCCTCGCGTTGAAGACGATGTCGAGATAATAAATTGCAAGCGATAGAATTGGCCTTACACAATCGTCTACTATTTATCAGATGCATTTAGGTGAGATATTTCATTATTGGTAGAATAAGGAATAGCGTTCATCCTCACCACTGTAAACTTCTATGGGTTGCCACTGGTCCTACTCAATATTCGGTTAATTTGATTAAAACAATGAGATAAAATTAACATATTGCATAAACCTTGTTAATTTAATCTAATTTAACCTCCATGTTAGTCTAAATTAATGAAATATTGAGTAGGAGCAGTGGCGACCTATGGAATAGTTAAAAATAACTCAATTTGAATCAAATTATAATTTGACACTACGAGTTTAACAGTGTACGCGAATGAAAATGGCACTATTTTGTGATAGCGCTAGTCGCGCACGCGACGCCTTCAATTCAATAGCAAAACTAACGAAGACTTAAAGAAATCGCAGCAATATGTATTATTTCCGTCGGTATTTCAAGCTGTAATAATTTCGAACAGTTGTTTTAACTATCTCAATAATTATATCACGGTTAAAGTGACTGTTTGATACTATCTAGAACTCCCTCATGTTGGGAAAACGAGCTGACATCGCGATTTCGCCGATTTTAGAGCTTTACTCAATGCGAATTGATGCGACGGATCTCTACTAGTGTTGCATCGTATTGTACAAGGAACTTTACTTAAAGACTCGAAGAGCCGCTATTTGCTCCTTCTGGTCGCAATATTATTTTAGAGGCATTCAAGTGGTATATGCATACGTTCGCATTATTATAACTTGCCGTCTATTTAATATAGACGACGATTGACGGTAAATCTGTACAATCGACGTGATATGAGATTATCTTGAAAACGGCATAAGTTAACTTTTAGATGATCATTAAGTTGACTCAACGCACAAAGCTTGCAATATACATTAAACTTACGCCGCACTTTCAAGATAGATAATGAAGGTTGCCTTCACCTCTCAGGATTGATCTATCCGACTGACGTTGCGTGAAATTAGTGTACTTAAGATACAGAGGTATAAAACAGATCAAAATCCTAAGAGCGTTAGAATTTTTATGCAATAGGTTCCCTTTCATTCTTTTTCTCGTTCTTAAGAAGTTTCTTAGGAATTTTACACTTATCATCCTCATCCTATTTATATCATAGAACTAAAAGTTCTCTTGTTCTACGCATAAAATCAAAAACCCATTGTATTATCTGTAAATATAGATTTATAATCACTCATTACTCTCGAAAACGTATACATTATGTAATCAATTTTATTTATAATTCTTCTTAAGCGCGGCTTGCGATCGGGCTTGCGCTACTTTTGATACTTTTGGTAATACGGAATTAAAAGATACTCATCTTTTTAAGATTTATGAGATTTTCGAATCAACTTTTTACAATTTATATAAAACTTGTTTGTATTTGGACGTTTAGGTGTATGTTCGAGTATATACAATTATGCTACAGTCTTCCAAAGTTTAGAAGATGAAAATTTATGCGATTCACCTTTGTGTGCATTATTGACAAATAGTAAACTTAATAAAATAATTACGTATAAGTTTATGTCGGGTGCAATACTACGCGTATGCAATACACAATATCAGTGCACTATCTCTTTTACAATGTTGTGAAACATTATAGTTATAATCTGTAAGCTGAAATATTGAAATTAACTTGGACGCGCCTAAGCTAATTTTGTCTAAATCATGCACATATCATTTTGCTCGAGGTATTTATTTGTAAGATTTTGTTAGAATTTGGACTTTTCCAAAGAGTGCCAAGAGTTATTTTAGTAACTTGACAAGTTAACGAGTTAGTGACAAAACTTCGACTTATTTTTATTACCTGATGCCATAAGATAATAATTTAAAAAAACTGATTGAGACTTCCATATTATTTTGTCAATCAAAAACATTTTACAAAATATTCTTTTCATCTATTAATTACAATTTTTTATTATTTATATTTATCATGATTTTTCATAAATGTTGGCTTGTCTATAAGAATGCGTCGAGAATTAGGGAGGAAATGGAAACCAAAGTATTAAATATCAATATACAAGTAAGATCTATCAACTTTAAAACTGCCTCACCTGTTCTGTTACTTGTATAATCTAGAATTAATTCTAACCTCCACCTGTTGAATTAAATAAAACGTAAATTAAAAATAAACGTTTTACTTCTAATTATTTATAAGAATCTCATAGGTTTCTAATTGTATAGTATTTGCATTAAGTGAACGATTATACTTATAAATGTAAGTATAATCGTTCACTTAATGCAAGTATAAGTAATGTAAATGTAATGCAAATGTAAGTAATGTAGAATAACTTTACGCACAGGGCAGCTATCTTATCGATTATGAAGCACGTATAGCGCAATTATGTCGATGCACTTTGTTTTATTAAGATGACTTCTCGTATGACTTCTCACAGTTCACATTACGCATCGTGCAGTTTTAAATGATAAAAATTTAGTAATAATTGTTTCGATTACGTACAATTATTTACAATAAGGGATTACAGTCAAGATTTGCAGTTATTATACAATATATTGTATTATCATGTAACAATTGCAAAGACAATAAATGTTCATTACCCTATTTATTGACTTCAGTAATCTGTAATTGATTTCTTTACGTATATCCTGTAGCCCATTTAATTATATCACACAGAAAATATATTTGGCACCTCTTTTATTTATTAAAAATATATTTTAATCATGTTTTAAATAATAATATTATTTCTTTTGTTATGCAGTATAAATATAAATAATCTAAGCGTATATGTGCGTATGTAAAATGTTTGTGATTTGCCAAAATTATTTCGCAATCTCACACAGGCAGATTTTCCCCAAGATAACGTCGACGCCATTTCGCGATTTTATTTCCTACAGGATATAATTTGTGTCAGTTATACTCCAACCGACAAACCCGTGACACGTTCTGGATCAGCTATAGCTAAATTTTGTACCAACCCCAAATCGCGCATGTCCCGCCGGCCGGCCTTCCCTGCCTTCTCTACGACCCTCGATGCAGTAGACGTTGGTCGCCGGGACGCCGAGGGTCGTCTTCCGATGGCGACACCGTTGTCGCAGGCATTGCGACAGGTGAAGTCAATTCGCAAATGATAACAAACGAAAATTTATTAAGCGATTAGATATTCAAACAGGAGTTCTACTTCGAAATATATAAATCAAATAGTATAGAAACGCGAGCGTTTCTATATTGCGTTTTAAAGTGCAAAACGGTGAACGTCGTTTGAGATATCGATCAGAGAATTCGAGCCCTTATAAAGGGAATTCTATTTGGCTAAATATTTGACGTGATACAATTGCAAATTGAAGTGTCTCACTTTTAAATAGAGCAATTTGATTCTTTTTTTTCATACTGTTTATGACTTTTCAAATTATTATGAACTAATTGTGGTTGTATTAAATTATTGTTATTTAATAAAATTATACAAAGTTATCAGTGAGGAGAGTTTCGACGTTCAGTGAGTGATGATGCAAGGTACAAGGATGTTAAGGCTCGTAAGAGTCGGTGCAAACGGGCTCCGTGGACTACACTCCACTAGCAGGGTAAGAATATCTCATGTAAAGAGATAAGAAAAATCCAAAGGCGAGTCGTTAAACGACGGAGATTCGCGAAAATTGCAACATTCACGCAAACGACTAGTAAGGAAAATATTAAACATGGCGATTACGGAAGTATTACGCAATATTGGAAACATATCTACAACTTAATATTGACACATTCATCAAGCTGTATTAGATCTATTCCTTATGTTATAATTTATATATGCGATTTATATATGCCCTTAATTTATCAAATAACAGAAAGCGACTGATTCTTGTCGATTGTAACCACGTGGGCGGCGGCAATGGCCTATATCGGTGACAAAAATACTTTGACACGTAGCTCGCATATGCTTGTTATGTTATGCCAACGAGACGCTCGAATTAGACTATTACAATTAATAGCGTGTGCTCGATAATCGCCAATAATTATCGAGAGCAATGTGATTAATACGTATTACAATTACTTGATTGATCGTTTTATAATTTAATTCGTTAAATAATTTTTTAATTATCGTTAAATAATTTTTTAATTATATTTATATTATAATATCACATAGTATATCACTAGAAATTTCAATTTAAATTGAGTCTTGAAAATTATTAAAAAATTGTAAAAATTATAAGAATTTATTTATTTCGATCTATCGGGATTATTAAGAGATATTCGGATTTTATTATTAATATTTTTATCATTTATATGAACAAGATAAAACTTTTGTATACATATGAAGCTAAATATCGATTACATAACAAGCAGTGAGAGTCATATTTCAAAGATGAATCTCGCTCTCTAATCTAGTCGAGCTTTCAATTTTCATTACGCTTATGTGCAATCCTACTGATCCGAATTAAAGTACACGTGACAGGCTTCCGCTTAGAGTACTATGATGTTGATTCATCGAAGGATCAATACAGAGCTGCCTAGCAACCAGCGCGATTCCTCTACGCGGCCATCTCAAATGCTTAATTCAGAAACTGTCAGATAACTTTTTTAATGCTAAAGAAACTATATTGTAGTCAAGCGATATAAATATACTTTAATATATGGACAGATTTATTTTAAAATTCCTAATTTGTGTAATGAAAAAAATACATAACAATTGAATTACAAATTTCAGGAATTCTTGCGTACTTCTATATTTTATTGAACAATATTTCAATTGTGGCTAATAATTTTTGAGCAATTCGCTGTTTAATTTTATGCAATTAAGAACAATTACGACTTTCTCTCCTAATTCCTAACGGAACATTCGCGATTTTATAGAAACGTGCTGCTGTGCCAACAGCCACAAGATTCGAAAAAGCGAAAAATCTGGATGCCGCTTTTGGAGCTGCAGCAAAATTAGAACACTCTCAAATACGGTAAGAAATATTCTTACATTGTTAATTTAATTTGTAGAAAGAATCAAACAAAAATGTGAAAAAATTAAATTGAATTTATATATATTTTTACGAGTTATTTTTCTAAAAATATTTTTTATATAAATATATAACGTCAAAATTTCTTTCAATATATCTTTTAATCGCGTACTGTACGACCGCCTGCGGGAACATAAATGTAACGTAACACTGAAACGCGTAATTTGAACGCGGACGACTGTGTAATTGTGATAACTGGCAAACGATACCGATACATATATAGAAACTGTTTTCTGTAGGAGGCATAGTGATTGTCGTAAGTTTATCGATGCGCTATCATGTACTGCAATCTATTGACCTATTGTAATTGATTAGGTCGAGCGTTGTTACTGTCTATCATTTAAGCGTGTTCAGTAACATACAATCTCTTGGATCGTGATTTTATCTGTCTCTAAACTGAAGCAGAGAGAGATTTCTCAAGTCCACGAAATTATAAATTGCTAAATATACTCAAAATAGTGAATTTTCTGTAGTGATATTAATTTGTGTTTCTTCCATTCGCAATTATTAAAGTCAGAATAATGGACGATTTCGAATTCAGTGGTCAATACATCAACACGATCGGTGATTTCAAAGAACTGCCATTAAAAGCGTTTCGGTAAGGTTATATTATTTTTAAGAGTCTCTAATTAATAATAGTAATAATTTTGTTACTCGATATTTGATAGTAGATAGATATCTTGATAATAGAATTAATTAAAATTTTGAAGCTTTACTACAACATATTATATTCAATATTAATCCTTTTATTAAATCGAGAATTTTCTGGAAACAATAAATTGAAAAGAAATATAAAGAAATACATGTAAAAGTAAAAATATTTCTAAAATAATTTTGTAGAAAAAGTTCTTAATTTTAATAAAATAAAATCTTAATATAACTATAAGCTAAATATTTTCTACATTTTTAAAATTTGTCTGTCTATAATGTAATTTAATTATAATTTTTTATTAAACATTGTACATTATTTAAATGTTTTATTTATCATACAGTAAAATTTGTATACCTATAATGAATTCCAAATATGAATTCTCTTTCTGCCGACCGACTGATTTTTAGCACATCAATCCTTTTCCTGTACAGAGTTTTCAGCTCTAGCTCTAATCAACTCTAATAAACTAAGCAATTATTTGTTACTGGTTTCTGTTTGTTACAATTGTTCATCATTGAATGCAAATTGCACGTAGCTTCTCGCTCCCAAGATGTCACCTGCTTCAATCTGACGTAAATGGCGATACTATTTTAAGGTTTATTTTTTTTATCTTTGTGGGGGGGAAGACAAAGGTCAAAAACTAGTTTTTTTTCGAGTGTTATAAGAACTCCGGTAGCATCTGCGACGGAGTAATCTTGCAGTCAGCAAGACGTTCTTTAGACATTGCAAGAAGTCAGTTACATTTTGCGACAACGTTTCGCGAACTTTTCTGAATTGTGTTATATGAAGAAAGTTAAAGATCTAAACGTGTTTTGTAGTGTGCTGAAACGCGAAATAATTGGCAATATTTTATTAGTTTGATTTAACAAAAAGTCTGAGGAATAATAAAAGTTGAATTAAATAACTTTGCGGTTGCAAAAAATTGTAATTAATACCTGAAAGGTTTACAAACATTATGTTTTTTGATTTTTAACAATAAAACAGTTTACAAAATTAAAATAATATAATTTTGAAATACGACAATCACTATGCCGTACATCGAATCGATCGATTGCGATTCCAAGGAGAACTCTAATAATCTCCAATTGGCTAAGCTTTCCGAAGATTATGCGATTAAATCGAAAATCGCGTGTTCGATCTGGGTAGAGAAGAAAAATGACCAATCGACCCGGATGTTGGCACGCTTTCTTAGGTAACAGTCGCATTAACAATTATTATTATTACTAATGCGAAACGTTTGTTTTGCTTTTCGTTACAGTGATTACAGCTTCATTCATGACAGCCATTATATGTAGTGAGTACTATGCGCCATTAATGCATGGCGTGGTATAAATAGCTTATTAATAGCACAGCATTTAATATTCCGTGCCATTTCGTCGATAATAATTTCATTAACGATAATAAACGAGACAATAAACGAGAAACTAAACATAAGATTTCTATATTTTTTTAATAAAATATTACACATAATAATTTACTTTTTGTTAATTGCTTGTTGAAATAATCAACTTCATTTTGCTTGTAACTGCAATGCATGGTAAGCTTTATTCTTACGTTTATAAACGTACTGTGATTTAATTAAATGGAAAATGAAATGCATTTATTTTATAATCATTAAGCGGCTGCAGAATGAGTAAATAATAATAATGTGGTAGTCGTTTTATATACATATGTATATCTATATTTTATATATGGTTTTGTTATCTGTAATTAAGTATAGAAAAATAATTAAGAAAAATATTTGTTGACTGTATTAGTATGTTGTTAACAACGTTTTGACAAATCGCTGTTATTTAATAATTATATTTTTAATGTTTTTCAGCACTCGAGATCAAGATCAAGCAACGAACGCCGAAGATGTTTTATTTGATATGTTCAAGAATGAGGAGACCGGTCTTGTATCAGTAGGGGAATTTCTAGCTGTATGTAAGACAGAGAATAATATATTTTTTAAAGAAATATATAAATTCAAAATAATTATACTATAATAACAATTAATGTATTTAATTAATACTATATTAATCTATTGAAGGCTTTGCGAATAACCGGCTTACGGAAGAACGATCCTCGACTTCAGGAATTGTCTGACAATCTAAAAAAGGAACATGCCAATAATAGCGATCGCACTAAAGCTATATCGCACGAAACGCAAAAGCTAGATAGAGAACAATTCAGAAGGTAAGTCTATGACTTAAAAAAATAATTTATAACACATATTTTAAATGAACACGAACGAAATATTACATTACTTTAATATTTCTAGATATTCTTTGTAACGTGTACTTTAATTAAATTTAATATAATTTTTATTTATATAACGTTTAAATATTTGCATATTTTAATTTAACTTTCGTGTTTATTTTTTCTTGAATTACAACATAATATTTAAATGCTAAAAAGAAAGCCTAGTTTTGTAAATGTGATGAAGAACGTCTTTTTAATGAGTTTTTCCTCTTTCAGGATCATAAATCCTAACATTGTTTTGATCTCGCGAGCGTTTAGGCATCAGTTCATAATTCCCGACTGGTCAGGTTTCACGAAGCATATCGAGGATTTTTATTGGAAATGCAAGACGAACACCGAAGGAAAGGTTGCCTCCTATATACCGCAGTTAGCCAGAATGAATCCGGAATATTGGGGCGTATCCGTGTGCACCATCGACGGTCAGCGATTCAGTATTGGCGATACCTCAATACCATTCACCCTTCAAAGTTGCAGCAAACCTTTGACCTATGCGATAGCCTTGGAGAGGCTGGGTCCGGAACTGGTGCATCAATACGTTGGTCAAGAGCCATCTGGTAGAAATTTTAACGAGCTGATACTCGATTATAATAGTAAGTATTATCTGTGGTCAAATAATGTAATCTGAATAATAATAAAAAGAAATTAAAAAATTTTGTAATTAATTAATTTAAACTTAATTAAAAATTAGAAGAAAAATAAAAAAGTAATGTTCAAAATACTTAATTTTTTTCTTATTTTTATTTATATAATCGATTTCTGATATAAATGGATATCTTTTTAGAGAAACCGCACAATCCTATGATCAACGCCGGCGCGATATTGGTTTGCTCGCTTCTGAAAACATTAATCAAGCCGGATATGGGCCTGGCAGATAAATTTGATTTCACGATGAATTGTTTCAAAAGATTGGCCGGTGGTGAAAATCTTGGGTTTAACAATGCCGTCTTTCTGTCGGAGCGAGAAGCGGCCGATCGAAATTACGCTTTAGGATTTTACATGAGAGAGCACAAATGTTATCCGGACAAGACGAATTTGCAGGAAGTAATGGATTTCTATTTTCAGGTAAATATTTCTTCTCTGTGTTATTGAAATTGAAATTGGAACGATTTAAATAAAGTATTACAAGCTATTTTTAAATTATTAAAATTAAAGAAATCCGTAATAAAAAAAAGTCATGAAACGCCTGAAGCGTAGTTTAGACAGGTAGATATATAAAACTATCTGTGCCAAATTATCAAAACGTAACCAATAAGACATGAAAGTTATTTGCTAATTTTTTACTATTTTTTGCTTCTAAAAATAATTCTTTTACTTCACTTTTTAAAAAGTTACGGAAGTCCCTTTTGAATTTTTAAAAGCAACGTTTCAGGGTATTTTAGTATAATTCACGGTACTTTCAGTTTCACTTATTTACTGAGGAGAATCAGAATAAACCGCTTCTATTTCGGCAACAACTCATACGCATACGTAACGTTCTGACGATAATTTTTGTTTTTGTTGGCCAGTGCTGCGCTATGGAAGCAAATTGCGAGACGATGGCAATAATGGCAGCCACCCTAGCAAATGGTGGCATTTGTCCGATTACCGAAGAAAAAGTCCTAAAACCGGAGAGCGTCCGTGATGTTCTAAGTCTTATGCACAGCTGTGGCATGTACGACTATAGCGGACAGTTTGCGTTCAAAGTGAGTTAAAAAAGATAAAAATATACCATCTGTAATATCTTCGGAAATTTAAATGAAAATGTGACGATCAACCCCGCACAAGACTACCATTACATAGCTCGATCATTCAACTGCCTTTTTAAAAACTTTAAATATGCCATGCTTATGATAATACTTAAAGATATTTTAAAGATTTTTAAAAAAGCATGTCAAATGATAAAGTTTTTTTTACATACCTTTCTAAGTATTTTACATACTTTTAATATTATCTTCAGTATACCATATTTGAAAAGATAAGTAAAGTCTGTCGGAATTCGACTCTTTTAAAAGTACATGAAGATATTTAAAAAGGTATATGAAAGCATATTGAATGATCGAGCTATGTAACGATAAATTGTGATCAATACTTGTTGCCAATTTGCTGTTATATTGCACAATACGTATTCTTGTTCAATTTTTTCTGTCCATTCGATGTAACTATTAGATTATGTTAATAAATTTTTAGCGTAAATTATTATTATATGAGCAATCTATAAAAAGACTACGCTTTATTATTTATCGAATGAGTTATATAAGATTTGTGACAATCAACTCATGACTTTCAGCTCTAATTTTCCCTATAACTATATAAATATATTAGTTAACATAATTTAAATTTTTCTAGTATGAATTATTTATTATATGTATGAAGTATAATATCAACGAAAGCTTTGATAAAAATCGATGTTGTATTGGAGAATGTTATATTTTATTCTAGGTTGGCATACCGGCGAAATCCGGTGTATCGGGAAGCCTTCTCATGGTTATCCCAAATGTCATGGGAATTTGCACGTGGTCTCCACCCTTGGATCCGCTCGGCAATTCTTGTCGCGGTGTGCAGTTCTGTGAAGAACTCGTAACCGAATTTAACTTCCACAGGTGACAATACAGTTAATCAATAATCAAATTGTTTACTTAACAAACTAAGAAAACTGATCAGCAAATATGAAAAATTATTTTAAATCTTTAAATCGTTTCTTTTTTCTTAATTAAATAATCAATATAGTTAAAAATTGTTAATATACTGTGTATGTGTTAATGATCATGAAATATTTTTTTTCAATTTGTCAGAATTCTCTATTTCCTCTAATCTATGTCATCAATCGTAGACATTATGTTATCAAAACTGGAAATCAGTTCTTTTTCTTCGTTCTGTCTTTCTTATTGTTATTAATTCAACCTATTTTACATTATGTCTACAGATACGATAATCTAAAGCATGCAACGAACAAAAAAGACCCTAGACGACACAAATACGAAACGAAAGGTCTCTCGATTGTTAATCTTCTGTTCAGCGCTGCCAGTGGTGATGTCACAGCGATGAGAAGGTGAGAGATTCTTTTAAGAACCTGTTTAATAAAAATGCGTCGAGCTGTACCGCGCGTTTTTTTTAATCGTACATTTCTATATTTGAGAAAGTTCGTGCAAAATATCAGCGATTTAACAGAGACAAAATAATATTGGAAGATTACAGTTTATATATTAATTTTAATTATTATCGAATGTGCTTGATTATTTCAGACATCGATTGAGTGGGATGGACATGACACTGTCGGATTATGATGGTAGAACTGCATTGCACTTGGCCGGTAGCGAAGGTCATCTAGATTGTGTCGAGTTTCTCATCGAGCATTGCGGGGTCCCACATGATCCCAAGGATAGGTATAATTTGAGATCATGCGATTAAGAGCTTTAAGATCAGATTACAATGATTTTAACAATTTAGTAGCCTGCATTTTCGCGATTATTGAATAATTGGCCTATTATATTTATTTTAAATCACACTTTTGCGTAATAAAAAAATCGTAAATAAATTTTTTTTCTAATCTTCATTTATAAATTATTTAATACGACTCAAAATTTATGTTTTCTGAAATGAAATTTAATTCTCCTTCCTGTAATTTTTTTCTTTGCGATCATTTTAAATAATTATTTTAAATAATCACCTTTTTAGATGGGGTAAACGACCAGTTGACGAAGCCGAGACTTTCGGGCATATGCAGGTGGTGGAATATTTGAACAACTATGCTCTCGTCCGTAAGACCGAATTAGAGAACAAACAAAACGAATGTATCGATGACGATAATGATTCGTGTCGTAAACCACCGGAAACGGCGGCGCAGTCACCGTGAGCAATAAGCGAATGATGAATTTACGCAAAACTGAAGTGAGTTGAGAAAAAGGGTGGGAGCAAGGACTTGTGAAAGCTAACAGAGCAGAGGAAAAAGCGAGATAACGTCTCAATCGTAATAAAACAGAACGAGGTCACAGAAATACGTTTTTATTCTATATAACCAAAGTATTTTTTAATATTATGTTATTTCAATGATAATAATGTAATGGTAATAATACATACGTACGATATAGAATTATACTATAATTGATGTAATAATTATTCGCAAATAGTGAACATATTCTTGAATAAATTTTTAATTTAACAAATTTTAATATGAAAAAATTTACATCAGCCTTGAACGGACAATAAGGGAGAACAATAATTTTATCATTTTTTCGAATGCTTGACCTCGTTCCACTTACGCACGATAGAGTTATCTAGCATTGGAGCAGCACATTCAGATTAAGAATAACTGTGATTAATATTACGTATGCGTCTTTTTTTCCATGATTTAGTTTAGTATTAAAAGCCCGTGAAAAAATTTATTTTTCATTACTTCATTTTAACTTATATTTTATTTCTACCTCATATCCTTCACTATCAATTACAAATTTGCTCTTTAAGATACACTCCAATATATTTTTCATTTTTGAATGTAAAAAATGCTATAGAAGTTTCCAATTTACATATCAAATCAATAAAAGTACAAACCAAGTACTGTCCGAGTCTCAAGTTTGAAATATTCGATCTTCAAATTCGGCAGAATATTCTACGATTATTTATTTAACAGAAGATAAGATACTTTACATCGCAATAATTTAAGCTATTTTCAAAAATTTTCAAAAAACGAAGAAAAGAAAGTGACTATTTTAGGAATAAATTTTCAGATTCGATTTGTCCGATAATAATTTTGCGTAACGAGACGATAAAATACATAAAAAAATATTACTTTTGAAAGATATTTTTGAAGATAAGTAAGAGTCGATTTAATAAATTGAAAAATCATTCTTACTTACTTACTTAATTGAAAGTAAATTGAAAAATTTAAATAACCATAGATTGGTTAATATATAAATTTGTTTGTAAAAGAAATTCTTTTTAATATTTCCGTTTTCCAATTTCTAATTTCTCTTTCTTTCACATTTAAATCTATTTAGTTTAAATAATACGACAACGATAATTTTCTTTATGGAAGATGACAAATCGTCATATTGCCTCACAGTGGCGCTTGTTATTCTTCTATTTAATTGTAGAAATTGTAAATTATTTTTCTACGATGGCGCATAAATACGTAGATAACGAGCCAATCGGGAAATACAGATGTTATCTTGTGGAAATTCTTCGTAACAAATCGCGCGTGAATCGCGTGTCTTAAACATATCTTTCTGAATATACTTTCCGTGATGTTTTAGAGATTCCTCGAAGATATGGAATGTATATCCGTCTTAGAGAGGAATATTATTTCGCAAGCGTCCACTGTGAGTGAAAAATTACTTAATGTGATATCTTATTATTAATAGACATATTTTATTTTAACAATGTCCGTCTTTTCTTCACTGTATTCTTAATTTATAAAAAGTTCATGTCTATGTTAAAAATCAATTATCTTTCGTGATTGTCTCTGTCTAACGTTTGAAAAAGGGCAGATAATCTGTGCAGGTAATTTTTATCTCATTGACAATGAGAGAATTAAGCATTGACGTGAGAGACGGAATGGTATTATAATCTATCTCTTCCGCCTATCTACTGTCGTCTACAGTATACTATCGTCTATATACTGTAATACGTGTAATACATAGAATAATACATACGTTGTTTCCATAGATAAATAGTTAAATGGATAACGCCAATTCCGAGTGCAATTATATAATTATTTCTCAGTGTATGAGCGAATACTCGGTATCGCCATACTGTTGTTATTATGCTATATAAATGTGCCGACAAATGCAAAAAGGCTGGAGAAGTCAATTTTTCGCGAACGCGTTAACTAACAATTACGATTACGCTAACCTAGCGATCACATGTATATTCTATGTATGTTAGACAACTATTTTCGAATGAATTAGATAGGATCGCTTTGCGTAGGGGAAAAAACCTGATCTTATATTTTCAAATGGGCAAAAGATGACAATAACATTATTATCGTACAATAACGTAATCCTCGTGTGGGAGGTGGATTCCGTAATTTCTTCTCACTAAAATTGCAGAGAATTTATGTAGCATAAAACTATTTATAATACATTTTAAGAAATGTATAATTTTTTTACCTGATCTATTCGTGAGAATTAGTTACAGTATTAGTAGATGTGCGATAAGTTTTATGACAAAAATCTTTACATACTTTTCTATAACTGTCATATTAACATATGTATGGTTACGACGTTTTCTGTTGAACAATTGTTAAGAGATTCGATAATCTCAAATACCTTATAACTCAAATAGATTTTATTTATAGTTGGTAAGTTATTTTTGTGTAAATTTTCAATCCAGATCAAGTATTACGTCCACCTCTGTACTTGTTCTGTCTATAAAATAAAGTATTAACTAAAAAATAATTTGCGTCTCTATTTTATTTATCATTATTCTTTATATTTATGTTTTTAATATTAATAATAATAAATATTAATGATAAGTACCAAATTTAATTGGTAGATATTAAATATCTCGTCGTTTATTATAAATATTTGTACTGCTAATAATTTATAATGCGTCCATAGTTGTTTAAAATTAATTATGTATTCGATTTTAAAGGCTGCAGTGCAGACATGAAATTTCGCGGATAATTGAGTACAATAAAAAAATATACAAATTGCTTATTATTTATATTTAAAGTTAAATTCTAATTTGTGATATTTCCATTAATTGATGATAAACTTATTGATCAGACGAACGCAAAATACGCAGAATGCATGCATCAACGTGATAATAACGGAGAGATAACGGATAGATCGTCAAATAAACATTAAACTAGCTCCTCAAATTTTGTAACGTAATATCGTTATAAAGAATATAAAATGAAGGCTAGAAAGAAGCAATAAAAAATAATATTAAAAAATGGAGATTGGCTTCGACCTCGACATTGCGCATAATATCAATGATTTTATGTACCACTCAAACGCTTATACATGCGCTAATCGTTGCAATTTAGACAAGCCATAAACATTATTATACTGATGGCAGGCACGGTAAGATGCGCTGAAAAAGATTCATTCACTCATACGATAAACGTTAAACAGGACGTACGGCGTAAATAATTAAAGAAGCGAAATTATATGATCGCCGATTGTTAAGTGCGACTAATTATTCTTGGAATTACATCCTCGAAAATATGCCTTCATTTCGTCTAACAGAATTCACATATTTATAATAATTTGTGTAATAATAATTTCAGTAATTTTGTAAATGATATAGAATATAATTAGAACAATTTTATAAATTAAGATAAAATAAGTACCAATACTCATTAGACATGTACCTAAGCCTGAACATTGTCATTATTTTAATACAAACATTCTATTTACGCTTAAATTATGAACATATATATCATCTACACATACATTTATTATGCACATGTTGAAAATTTAAATATTTATATTTAAAAATAAGAATGCCCAGGTTCAAGTACGTGTTCGGGCATTGGTATATTTTTAACTTATTGTTAGTATCTTGACTGAAATATTTCTGTAATGTACGATACGCTACACATTCTCTCTGGAAATGCCGATGACATTAGTAACAATTCAATTCTCAAACAATGCATGATTAATAGTCTGCTACCCACGGGAGTACATGAATTACGTCACTGTTTGTCGTGTATCGTCAAGTATTGAGAATACCGATGATAGCCACAGTTGTAGCACGTAAGCCAAATGGTTGGGTTTTCCTGACCAAATTTTGTCGCTCGACTAAGCTGCACCGTAATAGGTGAGTCATTAGAAATACTCGTAGGTTCCCCGTGGGTTTTGTATTCACCGTGTGACTTTATCCCGTAATACTGACATTCTATTTTGATTCGTTCAACCTTGATTCATTCATTTCACAGTGTCGATCGAATCATTGCCTTTTTACGTCACGTATTTCTCTTAGCATTGTGTTACTAATTAAATTGCTAATTAAAAAGTTTCTTGAAAATAAATTTCTTAAAAATTACTTTGTTACCTGATCTCTAAACAATCGTCATCATATGATTCCTATTAGAAATATTTGTTGTTAAAGAATATTTTAATATTTTATAAATAATATATCTAATTTTTAATTAAACTGTAAAAGAAACTGACGAGTTTCTAAAAATTTAAATTAATCAGCATATTTATATTTTGTAAAAATTTATGTTTGATAATTGAATTGAAAGATATTGTAGAAACTAATTTCTTGATAATTTTTATAAATTTAGTGATACATGTAATATGTATTTATTATATTCATTGATATAGCAAAATATAAATTTTTTATATTAATAAATCAAATAAATAATTTTACGATAAAATTGTCGTTTATTTCATGATATAAGCTTGCCTTGGCTACGTCATGGGGATTCCCCGATTGTTGAAATGCATGGCGGATCATTCACCAATTCATAAACCAATTGACATGAAATTGCAATTTGAATTAAAGATTGGAAAGTCATCAGCTAAAGCTAAAGTTATTCGAAAATCAAGCAGCTTGTTCACGCTCATCATCCGTCATTATGATGACGCAGATGGAAATAACGAACTGCTATCGTAAACTGGAGATCGGCCATCCATGTGTACGAATATCTGTGCCCGCTTATGATTAACGACGAGGTCGACCGTATTATCATCACAGATAATTGTTTACTTTCCGGTCGTTTACGAATATACTTGGAACGAAATTGAGTTTCCTTCGATTATTCAAGGAATTCTAAGTAATGTTGTTTTAAATTTACAATCACTGGATTTCCCATTTCTAATAGAGAGGGGCATTTGCAATTAATTATATAAAAGAGTGTGTTACTTGAATAATGAATTTAATAAATTTAAAAAATATTCCCACGCAATCTTATTGTTTCAGTTTACTCTTTTCTTTAAGAATCACTAGAGTTTCTATATATTATAAATGATAATATTGTTAATATCTAAAATATCTTAAATTTTATTTACATTTACACATGCATATTACAAAGATTTGATTCACAAATACACATAAGAAATAATTAAATACTCTAAAAGAAGAAAATATATTTCTATCTCTTAATCTTTCCACAAAATCAGCATTAATTGATTTCAATTTACAGTTATTGGGAAGAATTTATATGGGGGAGATCAAACAAAATACGGTATATACAAAATTTAATAGTTATACAAAATATTTTTGCATTTATAAATGTAATATTGTATAACTAAATCAATATTGCAAGTCTTGATTTTTATAAGTTCTACGATTTCTGATACTAGATTTCTACAACCAGTTGTTATTCGTCGATGTCCAGTCATTGAACCTGACCTTCAAGAACCGGAATGATACAGGTTTTGCAAGAAATTTCAAGATGGAATTTACGAAATAGCCTCGTGATTAAACTGACCATTGCTTGATAAGAAAAAGCATCAATACTAATGTACCATTTTGTTTTTGGAGATTATCTTTGAAAGTTCGAAATAAACACACACCCATATATATATATATAAAAGATTGCCTTCTTATTAAAAAAAAATTGAAACCTATAACAATTTTTATTAATATTTTTGCCACTAAAAAAATTTCTTTTATTCTCTTTTAATTAGAATAAAATTTATTTCTGATTTAATTTAGATATAAAACAACTTGATTAAATATATAAGCTGCAAAAAGTATATTGATATAATTATATATTAAATTTGCAAAAACAAGACTCAAATAGAATTTATTTTTCTCTCTCTTTTTCATCTTATTGTATTCTTTCCTTGACCAATATATG
The DNA here is from genome assembly GCA_011638315.1 of Tetramorium parvispinum. Taxonomy (NCBI): domain Eukaryota; kingdom Metazoa; phylum Arthropoda; class Insecta; order Hymenoptera; family Formicidae; genus Tetramorium; species Tetramorium parvispinum. Next base: position 1,585 of record VBVR01001155.1, on the reverse strand, counting down.
TTTTCATCGTCAAAGTCATTAAAATTCGTCAAAAGAGCAAAAGAGAACGAATTTCGAGGATTACAATTTTTATTTTCCTTATTTCAGAACATCAGCCCATTATTTCTAAATATTCATTGGTTTTTTCCTCCATATAAATTGACCTTTTATATATATTCCTCTCTCGTATTTATTCTAATAATGATTATAAAATTTGGTTTTCTTACGAAATTTAGTGAATAATAAGATGTAAAAAGAGATGTTAATTGTTGATATCGTCAATTCTTCTCGATTATTTACGCCACATCGAATACAATTTGCATTCTATTTTTAGATGCATGGACAGAGCTTACATGATTAAAGTTAATCTCAATTTAACTTACTTTTTATCTTTTTCCAATTCTTAAAGCTAAAGAAAGATAAGGAGTAAGTTGAACCAAGATTAATTTACATTGATAAAAATGGACATTAACAAACTATATTTTTCTTGAGTTCTCTCTTGCTAAACTCACGAAATATTTCTTTTTTAAAAAGAGACATGACAAACAAGAGTTTGTACAAGAGACATAATTATATTTAAATTTAAAATAAAGTATGTGCTATATTTAATATTTCTTTAAATAAAAAATATACAGAGAGAGAAAAGATTAAAACTATAAAATAATTTATATCTATTATATTTAGTATTGTAGGGACTCTTTTAAATAGGCAATGTTTTCCAAGATGGGATAAAAATATTTAAAAAGTGTTTTGTGTGATGTGATTATATGAACGTAGCTTTTACTAATTTTTCTTGCACAATTCACAAAATAATTGAAACGTCTTTATAAAACAAATTACAGAGAATGCTATTTACGTCATTTCACGTTACGTTTAAATTTGTTAAAAATACCTTTTATTCTTTATCTATGATTATTGATTATTGATTATTAATCATCGATATAAAAAGGAGACAGAATTCAGTGAAATCTCTACACACATGTATGCAAGTTATGTCATCTTGACTGCTTAAATTGCAAATCGACTTTGTCACATCGCTAAGACTGTTTGGGAATCAATATTTTTCTTGCATTCAATTTATTATGCTTATATAAGAGAATCGGGAATAATGTTAGTGTACCTTTATTTTGTCAGAAATAATATTCCTGCTTAGTAAACATATTTTTCTAAGTATGAAACTTCAAAATAGATCATGAAAGAATTTGGTTCACGAATCGAAAATGTATAAATATTTAAAAATAGATAAAACCTCGAAATGAGCAAATCTTGACAATCAACTATATGAAGCGACAAAATTGTTGTTCGATCAGATTTTTTCAATCATTTTCAAAATCATCGATATTTAATGTTTATTAACATTTATATATAATGCTAAAATTGTATCAATTTGCATAAAGTTTTTAGTATAAAAGTATATTGCTCTCAAAATGTAATGTTTCGTGGGACTAACGTCGATTTCATAGAAATGAGAGATTGTAGGGAATCACATATCCTAAACAGAAGCATGTGTTTGAGAATGCGACGCGAGAGAAAGAGAAGGTCAATTATTGTCCGACGTAAAATCCATGCGTGTGTCGTATATAAGATGTTGTCTTCGTGCGAGAGC
>VBVR01001154.1:0-33928 GCA_011638315.1 Tetramorium parvispinum | reverse complement strand
CCTCCCGCCCTCTCTCTTTCCTACTCGCCAACGTTGGCCCATTCGCTTATTCCTCTCTTCTACTCCCTTCTGTTCTTTTCTCCGCTTGACGCTCTTCTCTTCCCTTCTTTTCTCCTTCCCTCGCTATCACTTCTTTTTTATTCCGCTCGAACTCGTCTTCTCTTTCCTTTCTCTCTCTCTCTTTCTCTTCCCTCTTATTCTTACCTATCCACCCTTCCTTCCCTGTGCTCTTCACTTTCCTTCTCTCTTCCTCTCTTTCGCCTTCTTCCTTCTTTCTTTCCCTTTCGGCCGCCTTCTTTCCATCGCTCCTCTCTCGTATCTTCTCGTCTCGTCTCATCTCGTCTCTGCCGTCAGCCTTCGAAACGAAACGAAGAAGTCTCACCGCTTCCCTTTGCTCCCCCCCCTTGCGTCCCTTTTCCTCTCGCTCTAATGCATGGCAGTAGAAACGACTATCTTCTTGCTCTGATGTTTGACACCGCCAGCACCCTGTCTTGCCCCCACTTGTCAGCCCTGTTACCACCCTACCACGTCCGGTATTTAGCTTTTACATAGCCAAACTTACATAGACTTGGCCGTACATACGACCGATCTTGTTTTACACGCGACCTTACACGCAACATTATGCGTCATCGCCTATCGTTTAATGTTGCATGACCGTACTGGGCTTAAATAAAATAATTATATAAATAGGAAATAAATTTTTAATAACTTTCAAAAGTCTGTTTTAAAGAGAAATTAATAATTTAGAACGATATATATTAGACCAATTATGTATTATATATACTTCTTAATAAAAAAAATTAGATTATAATTTTTTAAAAACAAAATTTTTATGTATTTTTTCGTATTTTATGTTGTCGTATATTTCTAGCATTCTAAAAAATTGCTTTAAAAATTAAAAAGTCATTATTTAATCAGTTAACATATTTTTTTTATTGAGAAACTAAATTAATTTATTCTATATGATGGTTATTGGGATTATGTCATCTACGGACGGATCTAAAATTAATAGCATCGTTCTCTCGGTAGTCGAGGAGAAGAGGGGGGGGAGTCGTCTACAAAATATTATGTCCTCTCGAAAAGAGGTCCACGGAATAACTGAGAAAATCATCGTCGCGTATACCAAAAGCGATAAAGGCAAATTAGCTATGCAGATTGTTCCGTAAGAGGTACGTGTCATCGATGTGTCAGCGACACGGCGATGCGAAAAGGAAACGTTCCCATCTCTCGTGGAGCAGAAACGGTTTTTTTTAAATCGCCGATGCTCCGGAGCGTAAATCAGCAACGATATTTTTTTCCGCCGTTAATTTGATGCCTCCTGTAGATCGGCGAATTATCAGTCGCATTAATCTATAAGCGAATACCTTTTTAATGTCACTTGTAATCCCAGATGCATCTGTGTCAATACGCTGCAAGGTGTTTTCCCTCTCGACACCGTATCCAAATGTATCTTTAGATTAGAGCGATAAACGGCAAATGCAGATTGTCGGCCTTCATTCGTTTAATCGAGCAGACCGCGATCGACGTTCGCTAGCAGTTCATTGGGATAACGAGCTCGAGGACTTGGCAATACCCAGCCTCTCGTCGAACATCAATGAGCGATGGGTTTTAGGGTGCCTGCTACGAAACTCTTCGGCATGCTTAGAGCGTGACCCTAACTCGTCTATTTTATATTGCGATATTATTAGTATGGCATAGATTTTCCTTCTTTAGTTGAGCTCTTTAATTGAACAGATAAAAACGAGACAATTAATTACGACCAGAAATTCTCTTCTATTGATTTTTTTTACTTTATATAAATAATAATTTACTTTTTCGAAAATAATATATATTTTCGCGTGTTTGCAATATTTCCTCTACTAAATTCGTAAAAATATTTAACAATTTGAATTCTTAAAAAAAAATCTGGTTTATTTTATACAATGCGTTTTATGATCTCGTAAAATGGAAGATTTAAAGTATTGTGGTTTTAGATAGAATCTTGAATTAGTAATAACTCAAAGCAACAATACGATATTAAACAGATAAGAAGCTGACAGTTTGATACATTTTGAAAACTCGTCACATTTTCAACAGCAAAAAAAAGAGAAGGAAAGGCAAATGCGTCTTAATTACCAATTAGATTCGCGTGTATGGGCTTATCGCGGTGTATTGTCGAATCCAACGAGATGGTCAATTAAGAGCGAAACGAACGGGAATTCGCAAATGCGACCTGAGTGATAGCAATCAACCTGGTCCCGGTCCCCGGATTTCGGCGCGATATAATCCACAGTGTAAACGAGACATGTGAGACGATCGTGACACTTACAGCCTAAAATTCTGCGCTTATGCCAAACAATTGAGGCAGCGTGAACAAACTACCGTTACTCTCTTTCGCGCAGACGGAAGCCCATGAGCGAAAGCTGATTATTGTGTGGCGCATGAAAGCACGACAGAAACCATTCCGCAAAGAGCCACGCGATAATTACACCGTAATCGTTTGACTTGTGGGTCTTGTTACATGAAGCAATTTCAATCGATAGATGAAGTGCCTAATGATAGTCCATTACTAATGCGAGTGTACACAAGTATCAATTGATTGAAAAACGTCAAATTTTTAATAATACAATAAGCGTAAATAAATAATGTAAAATAATATTTATAAATGTTAAAGGGAAAAATGTCTGTATATAGACATAAAAGTGATTTTTTTTATTTTATATGTATAGTTGTCAATTTATTATTCAAGAATTAATTTATCAAATTTTTACATAGCATTAATGCAAATGTCTGCCGCGGAACTAGTATGTTATCCTTGTGATTTGTTTTTCGGTAGTGATTATGAAACACACAATTAAAAAATGTTACCTTAAATATTATTAAAAAATTATTTGAGAGGAAATTTTTCAAATGTGAGTATGATATATTGGCTACGAAATTCTTCGCTATTGACATTTACATTAGAAAACCTTGATTCAAACACAAGAGATTGTTTGATATATTATTATGAAATATAACAACATATGAAATACACGAAAGATATGATGTCCTCTTATATAAGGTAGCCAAACATTTAGGGAAGATTAGTAAAAATTATCGGTATAAGTGTGAACGATTATCGATTCACCTTGCCCGTATAAAAGCGTGGATGAGAGAAAAGCTCATTGTATGTGATGCAAGTGCCATTATATCGAGAGTACCGCTTGCCTGGTGTATACTTTGTTACGCAATATCTCGAATCTGTAAGAATTCGCAGTCGTCGTCTTATTGTCTCCTTCTTTCTTTTTCTCTTCCTTCCGAGGCAGGCGTGATTTGTTGCAAATGCCGACTTTCTTGACGTCTGAAAAAGGTGAATTGAAGCGGATCCACGAACGACTGCTCGAGAGAGCGTTTGATTTGCTGCGTTTTGTATCGCCGGTAAAAAATTTTTGTTCGGCAATTTTAAATGATTGCTCTATGCGCGTCGTCATCGCCACTATCATTATCATCGATGCTGAGGAATATATCCGATGTTTCCACACATGGAACCAGTCGTTAATCTCCGAGAGAGAGAGAGAGGGAGGGAGGGAGTACAACATGAATGTTGTACGTGTAACGTGAACGTTTATTAAGCATTCATTTTCTATGGTATATGTAATCGATACATGTACCATAGTCGGTATAGATCATTTTTATAGGCAGTATTCGCGCCACAATTTATTTTTGCACTCAAACGTGCAATAGATCCGAGGGGTTGGTCACGGGCGGTTTTGATGTACAAAAATTACCCTTGATATAGAAGTTTTACAAATGGCGACATTTCAATATTATCTTTTTTTTTTTTAATACATTCTGGATCATCAACATAATCTTTTAGACAAAGATCATTCAATTTATCATTATCAAAATTATGAATTTCAGAGGCAAAATCAGTTTGTAATCTTGTTTCTAACATTGACTCAACTTGTGTTGTAGCATCAAATTCTGGTTCATAATCCAAAATTAAATTGTAATCCTTATTGTTGTCTAAATCAATATCTTTCACGAGATTTTCATCCCAATTTTGGAAAACAATATTTTTCTAATACGACTCAGGAATGTTGTTTATGCCAACTTTATTAAGATTTGATTTAGCTTTTGCAAGAGCTGACATAATAATGTTTTCAATTTCTGTATCATCTGGAATATCGCCTAAATTTTCATTACTTCCAATAACTCTTTCTATGGATCAAATTTTTGTTTAAAAATGAATTTAAAACATTTCTTATTGTTTCTAAATAAATCACAGTCTTTTGAATTGGTCACTTTTTCACTTAAAATATTTATCATTATCGGATCACATATTTTTTCCACAGCCCTAAAATTCATTTTGTCATCTCCATTTATGTCAGACATAGTTAATAAGTGTTTATCTTTTCCAAAATTACCTAAACGATTATGTACTTCCCTTGAAAAAACAAACTCATCTTTTAAATCATTTTTGACGTTTTGTATAATTTGAATTTTTAAAATTCTATTCATAATATCATTTAAATTAAAATTGATTATTGTAGAAAAAGTAGATGTCAAGCTTCTCGTTGAACGAAAAATTTGTTTGCATGGTTGGCTACTCATCAACTTTGGGACGCACATACTAGAATTCAAGTTAGAGTCGGACAAAATTTTTTGAAAAAGCATAACTAAAAACATTAATCTCTATTGACATATAAGCATTTGAAGTAATGAAATTTTTTGAAAATGTTAAATTATTTTGTTCTAAGATCCAGTTTCGCCATATTCGGAAAATAAATACAGATTTCCAAATTAAAAATAAACTCCTATGGATCAAATTTTTGTTTAAAAATGAATTTAAAACATTTCTTATTGTTTCTAAACAAATCGCAGAGCCTTTTGAATTGGTCACTTTTTCACTTAAAATATTTGTCATTATCGGATCACATATTTTTTCCACAGCCCTAAAATTTATTTTGTCATCTCTATTTATGTCAGACATAGTTAATAAGTGTTTATCTTTTCTAAAATTAAGTATAATATATTCAAGATCTCTTTATTGATTACGTAATTGCCAATTTGTAAATTTACTTTTTTATGTAAAAGCCGCGTTCTTAATTTTGTATCAATATGTACAGTGTCTTGGCAAACTAATGTATTTGAATTAGATTTCACACAATGGAACCTCGACGACCGTTCATTTTCGGAAGTAGGAAGTTTAAATACAATTTTCATGGCTTTCATTAGTCTAGTATCACCATCAGATGAATGGCCCAAAATTGTAATACCAAACTCTTTAGCCATGGATTGCATTTTCATCCATCTTTTCAAACATCGGAGGCTGTAAACCGATTGTCTGTACCAAAAATTGACAGGCAAAACGATGGAGTAGTATCCTGTAAAGGTTGAGCCATAACAACATAAGCGTAATTAGAAATACGTTCCTCTTGAAATTGTCTTTTTATTTCTTTATAAGTTGTTGCCTAAAAACAATCACAATCCAATAATTTTGTGAAAAATTAACTTGATAATTGCCTAAAAAAAGAAAGATTGTTTATTTACCTTAAAGTATCCAACTTCTGGTAACCCATCATTATTTAACGGTAAAACAAAGTCTATATTACAATTTTCACGTAATAAATATTCGACTCTGCCAGTAATTTTAGTTGCATCTTCACTAAGCCAAACTGTTTTGGGCAAATTTCTTTGTGTTAAGAAGCTACTTGGTTCCTTAAAACGGAGTTCACCTTCCCGAAGTGAACAATAATTTGAATTTATTGTTCTGCTGATAGTGTTTAAAAAACATTTTCTTTAAAATGTCATTTTCTTGTACTATTTTCGAAATTGTATCGCCATAAGAAAAATATTGAGTAATAAACATTTGATTTGGAGGTATTATCTGTAATTTCCGTTTTAATCGATTTTGTCGACTGTATTTTTCATTAGATGATGATTTTTTTGAAGTTGGAATTTTAGTACTGCACATCACCTTATTTTTTCCAGTACTATTTATTAAAAATTTGACAACTCAGTATCCGAATCCAAGTTGGCATTTTCTTCTACAACGGTTTCCGAGATTGTTTTCTCCTGTATGTATATCTATTGTTTTGGTCCGTGTAATTCGAATTGATGATGAATCAGAGTTTTCCTGAGAGTTTCCTTCATTTAAATCGTCCCCGAGATTGTCTCGTTTTCTTTTATAAATTTTCCTTCTATCTTTATCATCTATATTTTTATTACCCTATATTTTATACCCTATTTTATTATTGTTTCTTTTTGCAACTGTTGGGACAATTCGAGAATTTGTTTTTTGAATCTCCTATTGTTTTAAATATTTCAGGTTTTTTGGAAAATATCAAAATAATGGGCCATAATACTTGACATAATCTTCTTTATCCACTAACAAATGAAGTGCTTGCTCTCTTGTAAACTTTTCTATTTCTTCAATGTCTTTTTTGTAAATCGAAAAAAAAGAATTTTCATTGTAATATCCTGTTTCTTTTAACAGTTTGATTAAATAACTTGGCAAAAATTTCAATTTATTGTTAATATTTATCAATGCCGTATTTTCCGTGATAATTTTAGCCAGTAATTCTCTCGATGATTGTCCAGAATTTTCCATTTTGATCTAGTTTGATATGTCGAAATATTGCGTTTCTGATATTCGATTGGAATTACCACTGAATTACCTAGCCTTTGTACAAAAATTACCTCAGTGACCAACCCCTCGAATAGATCGGATGTTAGTGCGTACAAGTTACGCGACTACGGGACGAAATTTTATTATCGAAGTTACAAACCTTCATTTAGTATCATCGATAACGCGGACTATAACACATCCAATGAACGAATCTGGCGGAATTTACGAGCTAAACTTTCTAGACTTTGAGTTCGTGTCAAGCCGTGTTAATACACAATAGTATACTACACAAATGTGTGCCGATACACAGGCGCAGTTACGAATAAGTAATCTCAGCAAATCGAAAGGAGAGAGAGAGAGAGAGAAATAATAAAGGGACAGTTGCTGTATATTCGCGGACCTTTCCGTAGGTTTACGACTGGAATATCGAATGTTAATACCGACTGTCATTGTATCAGAAGTTTCATCCGAAACTTCGAATACGATGTCGCGGCCCATAACCAGAGAATTGAGGATTATTCACCGATTCGGAATCAACTTCTCGTTACTCGCTGGCTCGTAAACGAATCAACTTGCCAAATATTTAATCCCACACATTTAATAACAAATAACAAATTATCAAACTGAATTTATCTATTCGAATTAAAATTATTGATACGCAGTGATACGTCCATAACAATATAATAATCTAGTCGATTTTTTTCGACAGTTCCATTGACGTTTCTGGCTTTATAGCATTTATTTGTATTTCTTCATTTACTGATCTTTTCCTATTTCGCAGCATGTTCCACACTCTCCTTTATCCCCCGTATAGGTCATGTTCCATCTCTGTTGAAAATCTCTCCCAGTAATTTTTTTTTTTAGTTTAATTTCGGTTGTTTAATTGGTTGTTCTATTCCTGATTCCTTTATATCTTTCATATTCTACTGGTGTTCTGTTGTTAATATATTTTATGTATGTCTCTCTTTTTTCCTTTGCCAGGTCTTTGATCTCCTGCGTAAATCATTGCTTGCTTTTGGGTTTGTTTGTGTCCGTATGAATAACTCACTCGCGTATTATCAGAGCGATGTCTCGAAGGACTCTGTGCTAATCCTTGGGAGGCAGCTGCCGAATCACCCCTCGGAGAGCCGCAAGTGGCGAGGCTAGCATAAACACGCTTAAGTTTTGGAGGTTGAGTGCTGCAGCCCGTCACTTGCACGGTCGCTATTCCATGAAGGGACTCTCTGCCTAAGTACTTGAGTACAGCAGGCACCGCCTAAGAGTTTGTTGCTGTTTCTTGTTCTTGCGTTACCTCCGTCGCCAAGCGGAACCACTCCTTAATCACCGTGGCAAGTTTAATGTCGCTCTGTACAACGCGAGTCGCATTGTTATTGCGGTCTTTAACGAACATTTCCTGACATATTTTTCGAATGTAAGGAAATAACGAATCTACCCTACCTATCGTATAGACAGAAAAGTATCTTGTTCTATAATTTAATTTTCCAATATAATATCGAAAAGAGGAATACAACAAAATTAATGTATTATTTTCCTCTATTTTTCTATTCTTTTGCTTTTTCTTCTGCGTGAGTCTCATCTAGATTATTATTTAAGCTATCGGAGTAGATTCTATGCAATTTCTCTGACTATAATTATTAATAAAATATCGATATATCGATTTATATATAATGCTTGCCAGTTTATATAAAGTTGTAACATGTAAACATAGGCTTATTAAATTCTATTGCTTTTTCTATTAGCTGTCGCAGGATAAAGATTGCATCTATTGTAGATCTATTTGCCCGGAATCTTTGTTGTTCTTTTAAAAAATCGACTTTGTTATTGACTTTTTGTGTGAGAATCTTGGTTAGTATTTTCTGTATAGAGCTTAACAATGTTATGCCTCTGTAGTTGGGGGGGGGGGTTGTTCTTTGGTCTCTTTTTCTATATAGGGATGGTTATGCTTTCCTTCCAATCTTTTGATATTATGTCTTTTGGTATTGGATGTGATTTTGGTAGTATGTAGTTGGCGGGGTTGTTCTTTGGTCCCTTTTTCTATATAGGGATGGTTATGCTGCTCCTTCCAGTCTTTTGGTATTATGCCGTTCTTTTCGAATCTTTTTGAATAGGTTTGTGAGCTCCTCCACAATTTCGATTCCTCCACACTTTATTAGTTCGTTGGTGATGTTATCGATGCCTGGCGATTTTAGTTTTCTTACAGCTGTCTGTATATCTTCTGCTGTTATTCCGTCGTTCTCCGTGGCTGCCGCTAGCGATGGGTTGGCGAATTTTCTTCTTCCTTCGTCTCGTTGTTCGGGAGCTGGTAAAGATTCTCAAAGTATTCCATCCACGTTTCTGGCTTTTATAGCATTCATTTGTATTTCTTCATTTACTGGTCTTTTCCTATTTCGCAGCATGTTCTACACTCTCCTTTGTCCCTCGTATAGGTCATGTTCCATCTCTGTTGAGAATCTCTCCCAGTAATTTTTTTTGAGTTGTTTAATTTCGTTGGTTGTTCTATTCCTGATTCCTTTATATCTTTCATATTCTACTGGTGTTCTGTTATTAATATATTTTACGTATGCCTCTCTTTTTTCCTTTGCCAGATCTTTGATCTGCGTAAATCATGGCTTGCTTTTGGGTTTGTTTGTGTCCGTTGTTCTTAATCCTACAGTCTCTGTTGCACTATTTGTGATATTCTCTTTTTCCCTTTGCCGCCTCGATGTCGTCTTCCTCCGTAATTTTGTTGAGGGCAATCTTTTCCCTTAATCTTCCTACATACAGTTCCTTGGTACTTTCTTGTTCCAATGATTCCACATTAAACTTAGAAACATAATTAGGTTTCTTCTTTCTTAATTGTACTCGTCCCATACGGTACTTGCATAGCACTAGCTCATGTTGTATACCGGCATTTGCGGAAGTTAACATCCGCACATCCAGTATCTGTTTAGGGTGTACATTCCTGTTGGTAATCACATAGTTGAAAATGTCGATCGTTGAAAATGGAATCAAGAAATCTCTCGAAAAAATATTAATTTCTGGATTGCGGAAACTGAAATTTAGAAAGGTTTCCTAGATGATCGAGGGGGATATGAGAGACTGAAACGAGGAGTGTGGGAGAGGAGAAAGATAGACTAACTGTGGGCCGGTAATATTTTATCTCCTGATACCATTGTTATTTCAGGCAATCTGCCTCGATCCATTTTAGAGCAACACGCAAAGGTTCTGATGCAACGCAAATCTTGAATTATTGCAAATATTAAATCTATGTATAGAAAATGTATTGTATATAGAATTTGCGTTTGATTAAAGCAATATTACATTTTTATAATAAAATTGTACATATGCAATATAAATTTTGCTAAATTAAAGATATATTACTGTGTAATTGAAATTGATCGTATTTTTTTTATCACGGAACACGGATTGTATAAAATAAACGGATCAGGTCAGGGCGACTAAATGTTGCCGAGGTTTGTGATCGTTTCACATAGTGCTTTTATTTCTACTCAATCTGTCTTGGTACCCCGATACGATGTTACATCGCTACGTGACAGGATTTATTCGCGTGTTAGACATTAAATGTTTTATTGCGCGTATCTTTAACGAGGTTGAGGCAATTCGAGTATTTTACAGGGCCTTATATTCGTCTTTCGAATTTCCTGACGGAATTCGTGCAGGTAATCAAATTTTATAGACACGAACACGGTTTCTCTCTCGCTACTTGCAGTAAAACGAAGCAATTTTGCGAGAATAAAGAACGTATTAGTATCTTTAAGTTAAACTCATTGACTTTATTATGCCATATTATTACATAGAAAATCTATTTGCTTAATTAATTGATAAAAATTAGTTTGTTAATTACAATTATTTGCATTCGCGATGATATTGAAGTTTTATCTCGCAAACATGCTTAAAAGTAATCTCGGTATCTTGATTTATGCATATATGCGTACCAATATGACGCATAAAATGTAAACACGGGAAAAGTTTTTAAGGGCTCTCTCTCGTTCAATGTTGAGGAAGTTTATTTGCCTTTTATGTGCCTTTGGAGTCTCGTTGTTCAAGCACTTGCGTTACACAGTAACAAATGTCTCGGTGCAAGTATGTATTCTTATGTATAATGAAAAGATGGACAATGACGACATTTGAGATTGATAGTTATTGTAGGTACTTTGCTTTCAATTTGTTTTTGCATCTAATATGTGTCACTGTACATGTCTTGATATTTTATTTGCATGTAAGAATATTTAATTTTTTTATTTCTAATTATATTGCGAAAACATTTCTCTATCGTTACATTATATCGTTCCTTCGCAAACTTTTAAAATAAAGTATATTGGCATCATTAAAAAGTCTCGAAATTATAGTTTCGTTCTGTTTTTATGCGGCCTTTTTCCACCTGAGTTACTACACTCGTGCAACGTTTCATCGAGATTTTTATAGCTCTCTTGAAAATATTTCACGTACTAAATCCTTGAGATAATAATCTGCTCGTTTTCGAGAAGTATTGTAACATTACAGGGATAAAAATTCATGCCCGACGAAACTCTTAAACTAACTTGCAACTTTGAACATCGTTACGTCACATTGGAGTTAGCAAACGGGGAAGATGCGCTATCTCTAAGGGGATGACATAAAATTGTCATGTATGTCGAGACACCACCTCACGATCGTTTCGTCACTTCGTAGCCCAGGACAATTGCTAAACACTTAAGAAGTTTACGTAGACTAGTAACATACGAAATAGCATCTTGTTTGGTAAATTTGCGACTCACGTGCCTTGTATTACGTACTGTAATTTAATGTCTCGTTCTGAAATGCCATTGCCTTAATCATATCTTATCACGCAGTTCCTTGACGAATTTGCGTAACCGGATTTTAATAATATCATAAAGTGGAAGATTTACATTACAAAGACTTATGTATATGCGATTAAAAAGAATGATTTTTAAGGATACCTAAATGCATGATGCACTATTTTTAATTATTTTTGGAGAATAAGTGACAAGTTATTTTTTTTATGTGTCTTTATATTCTGTCGGTCGTGTTTTGACTTTTTCCTATTGAATATACAGGAACGAAAATTCAATGGAATGCATTAGTGAAATAAAAACGCGTGATTTTACGAAGAAACGAACATTCGGAAATCTGCGTTAGCTTGTGACGGCTAAAATCATCGGTGACGGGAGGGAGGATAAAAGCGAAATTTATATCTTTATCTCTCTTGTTTTTCATGGTGAAACTCGGGGATTAAACTTACCCCTCTGGCTTCTTCCTACATCGACTTCGCACCGCTCGCTCTCCTCTCCGATCCGGCGTCGTCTACTCTTAATAGGCCATATTATCTCTCAGCCGGAAAGCTCGGGTAATTTTAAAAGTTCCCTCGTATCGGCCCCATGGTGATGCCTCTGGCGCTTTCTCGAGGAACGACAGATAAAAGCGTGGTGAGGGTGGGCGAAGGAATGTGGCATTGCGGATGTAAAAAAAAAGAGGATGTTTGAGGAAGAGAGATACTCATAGATTTCTAGTATATTAAAAAATCTTTTATTAACTTTTATTGCGCGCATTAGTCAGACAAATTCAATATTAGATGACGTAGGTTAATAATGCAGACCAACTGGTACCCGGATATATTTATCGGCAAAAGTTTGTACGAGACGAAGCGTCAGTAATTTTATCGCATTTGTACTTGTTGAATTCTCCATCGGATGTCCCAGGCATACTCAAGATAAATCGTCGTCTATATTCTCTTTGTCGAGTAATTACATCTGCTCTGAATTGTCGCACGCTGCGCTGTGATACGCTAATGTTACCTGGCCAGCAAGAAAGACTACTATCCCATTTGTCTACACGACGTATCCCACGTTGACGACAGTCCTTCCTCGTCGGGCTCGCCGGAGGCTACCTCGCAAAAAGCAATAGAGATTCGTACGACGGTGTGTAAAGAGAGAAACAGCGTGTACGTTGTTACATGTAGCGAGGAACGAGGTAGGTCAGAGATCCGAGGAAGAAGAAGCGGCCGAGACGTGGAGGAACATTGTAGGTAGCTACTAGGTAGCACATCTTCCCACTTGCACTGCTTGAACTACGTGCGCAAATCTACAAACGAGTAGACGTATACAAACCAGAGCATACGCTCACGCACTGAGCTGACGCTATTTCGCCGGCAATGCTTCTGCATTATAATGTTTGCACCCTTGTTTATTTTACCTTGTTTATGCCGTTGTAGTCCGGAGAGGAGTGCCCGGTATTATTTTGCACCAGAGATAACTAATAACACTCTTTGTTCTTCTTTTCTCTCTTTCTTCTCGACATCAATCTCCTTAATACTCTTTCTCTGCATTATCTAGCTTTTCGTTCGTCCTCTTTGTTAAATGCCTCTCTCTCTTTCTCTCTCCATTTCGCGGATACAGACTGATATACGTACAGGAAAAAGTATTGATTATTAAAATTTTTGCAATTATAATAGATAGCAATTTTAGAAGAATCTGCTGAGTAGACTTTGTCGAAGCTGAAAAGCTACTTTCCTCTCTAAGACGACATTTTTCTCGGTGAAAATTTAAAATTTCCGTTGATCCGTCGGGAAATTTCTTTCCTTCCCGTGGGGTATGTTGCTTCCTTCGTCGCGTTCATCGTGTCCCACTGAAATGAGAAAGAAGAAACATTTTGAAATGCATTGAACGTCACGTACGAAGACAAATGTTACATTGTTAAGTCTGTTCCAAGTCAATGTCGGCGAATCAACAGTTTTCTCGTCATATTTTATCGGGATTTCGATTCATAAATTTTCCATGTGATATGATATACGTCGGATGAGTTGCATTAAAAGCTTATAAATATAAAAATTGTATTTATTTCATATCGTGGATGCGCGTCGTGGCGAAAAACACACAATTGTATTTACAAACGCGAAAATGATAACGATAATTTTTGCTTCTCCAAATGCGTCGCCGTCATAATTCAACGATACGGGATACGATCGTGTACCCAGCGCGCCATTAGTTCCCGAGCATCTAAACACTTTGGGACACAGTGGTAAATGGCAGACGGTATAGCGCAATGGACCGTTTAACTAGGGTTTATCGGTAAGCAAGCAAGATCCGCATTAATATTTCATTCACTAATGCGCGATGTTAGTCAAGTTCTAACACATGTAATTTAGATTTATAGCGGTATTATTATTTTCTTTTTAAACAATCGCGGAAGCTTAGAATATTTTTTTTAATCGAAAAATTTAAGAATTTTAATGTTCTAGTGATATTAAAATATTTTTTCAATTCATTGTCATTTTATCAAATATATTATTTTTTCAACTGTATTTTTTATTTTTTTATTTTTTTTTAAAGTTTTTTAAAGTTATATGATAAATCAGTTACAAGTTTACTAGATCTGTGTCACGTAATTGTGAATTTATAGAGTACCTACTCTTTATCGATCCCGGGCAGCATCTTCGATTCTACCCCTTTTTTCGTATTAACGCCGTAATGTTCGTTCCAATCTTCTTTGGTGCAGCCGACTTTTTCGGTCCGGTAGCACTTATTTAGCCGAGACTTAACGTGGATTAATGCGTCCCTTACGGGGACGGTACTCTGTATCCGTGGAATCCCCGCGTGGCCTTTTAGGTGACTTCCGTAGACGGCCGTGCACGCGACGACGTAAATTTTCGGAAGTTTCTCTCAGTTAAGATTTACCGGACCCATCGGATCACGTTGGAATGTCTCCGTAGGTGTTGCTCTGAACGTCTTCCGTATCATTTACAGAAGTATCGTTCAAACGGCGATTCGAATGTCGCTGCGTTCTGACATGCATCATGCCCTGGCCGTTACCATCGCGGACGTGTTTGCGAACTTTCGTGACTTCCGT
Organism: Tetramorium parvispinum; assembly: GCA_011638315.1. Taxonomy (NCBI): domain Eukaryota; kingdom Metazoa; phylum Arthropoda; class Insecta; order Hymenoptera; family Formicidae; genus Tetramorium; species Tetramorium parvispinum. The sequence goes on along the minus strand of VBVR01001154.1, from coordinate 19,494 downwards.
TAGAATTCTTTTTACTTGACTGCGTGCGAGGACTGACATAAATTCTCGGGCAAGTTTCAGCGCGTACATCCAGTAGCATCGATGTTTCCGCGGCAACTTTTTTGGATTTTCTCGGTCCATACGGACGAAACTGATGCGAGTTTCATTCGCAGGTCTGCCGACCGTTGTTCGAGACTCTTCAGGCACTCTTACCCTCGAATATCTTCTTTCGGGGTATGTTTCAGACTGAAACGTTGAGTGGAAGGCGAGAGAAGTAAGGGAGAAGTGGTCGTTGTTTGCCAGAAAATAGAACGTTTCGTTCTGAGTGAGTCTCGTAATAGTGTCTTAGCGTTTACAACTTCGCTCACTATCTTGGTTTTTATTCTACTGCTTTACTGATTTTTTTCCAATATTGTAAGTCATGCATATTACATGCCTTAAATGTACTGTTGTATGATTATTCAGTTTCGAATTCGTCATGGTTTAAATTGGATGTTTGGTATGGAAAACTAGATATCATACGGAGAGAATTTTCTCTTAAAATTTAATCTAAAAATGATAATCGTGTGATAATTAAAATTTGGAAGATTTTTTATAAATTCTCTCTGATGTCTATCACAATAAAATATAAAATCCGTTTAATATTATAACCTGCTTAGTAATTTTTATTATGTAGTTTATAAAATTTCGGTTGTATATTTCACAAATTCCTATCATTTTCGGTAATATTTAGTAGGTTTTCTTTATTGTTTATTATTTTTATGTAGTTCTCTAATTATCCCACTCTTATCACCAAACATGTTAAAATTTGTAGTGTGAATTTTACGGTAAAATATAACGAAAAATTCTCTCCTTGTACTATCGAAATGATTATATCACGAATAAAATTGTTGAGTAATTCTCCGAATCGACTCGCAAAATGTTCTGCAACTTTAGATTAAATCGACATTAAATTTATGCAATTTTGCTAGTAATTTTAGTTCATTAGATATAAGAGATTGTTGCATGTCGTTACATATAAACACCTGCGCACAAACATAGAGATAGAACATACTTGTCTTGCATTATCATGGACCAATCTTCATTCTCTCTGTTGAACCGTCAGCGAATTTTAGCATAGTCTAATACGATTAGAATTTAGAACGAAGAACTTTGCTATAACGCAAATCGATGAAACGAATTAACTCTGCGTATCTCCATTTGCGTTTTTTCTTTTCGTTTACTTCTCTGTCTCTATATCCGTTTGTAGCAAGGATATTCAAAAGTATTCTTCGAGTGAGTGGTGCGTTCATATCGGAAATGAAAGTATGAAAATCGAGTGATTTTGTGAATTCTCTTCTCGTTAAATTATTCATATTGTCGCAGTCAAATGATCGCTGCCGTAAACTTAAACCAGGAAATATTTTTTAAATCATAAACGGTAATTGAAGGCTGCGTGTATAGGCTGATAGACAAATTTTAGAGTAATCAAGTAATTTGACGAGATTTAATAATAAAAATATTTTGTTAAATATACATTAGTAATTGTTTACAATAGCCTTGCTTAACAACTCAATTCTTTTTTATTTTTACACAATAAGTTCTACGCAAATGTAATAAACGATTTTATCTATTTTTATGTTCGTTACTTTCGTACGTTATGTCTCAGCGAAGTGACATGAATAACGATTTAAAATTCCTCGTGGTTACGCTGCTCATCCTATGATTTCCGAAACAAGATAGTCTTCTCGAATTGTAGGAATCCGGTCATGTTCAGCCTTTTTTCAGATTTCCGGATATAATTCTTCCGTTGTGGATGAGGACGAGGAGACCGTTTCCTTTTCCTTTTCTCCAGTGTTCGTTTTTCTCGTTTTTTCCTCGTAGTCCCTCCGTCTTGTCTTCTTCTTTCCATCCCGGCGAAGAAACAGTGGGATGCGTTTATCTCTGATGAATTTATGCCTCTTTTTATAAGAACACGCCGCGTTTCCGTTCACCGAAACCACACTATACACTTACCCCGCACCACCCTGCGACTAGTTGAAGTATCCAGGCTTCATTTCTTTATGCCAGACTATCCTTGTTTATTCGTGTTCCGTGAGGCGGATCGCGATTTCGAGATAAAGGCTCGGAAGCCGGATAAAGCTGGTCCGTGGGATATCTCTGTTTTTCTGCGTATTCTTAAAGGGGTGAATTTATTATGGGCGTTACTCTTGACTCGCTTTTGGCCAGCTTGATACGTGACGTATAAGATTGCTTTCGCGGAAATTGCTTACGGTTATGGAAGCTCGAGATTTCGCAGCTAAAATGATGGATTCTTGACGTTAATGATCAAGTGTACCGAATGCACAACGGATTTACGAACTTTTGGCCAATAGTTTTAGAATTAATTTTCGTTTGCGAGTTTCATCTTTGCATTAATGCATAGTATGCGCAAGTAATTGTTACTGCGTCGAGAATTCTGCAAATGAGTTACCACGTTATCGTTTTATCATTTCCTCAATTAAAACTCGTTGGTATGGTATTCTCGCAGAGAGAGCTTTTATCGGGTCAGCCGTCGAATGGCTGCATAATATCTCGGAAATTTACATAATGCCGATAGCGGCTGCGAGAAAGCCCCTTTCTTTTATATTACTGCAATGCCCTTTTTTTTTAAGCAAATTGCCGTAAATGGAGCCCAAGTTTCACGTGTCACCAATTTAGGACTACGTCGATTATCGATAGTTTGCAGTCTGTAATTAGCGGAAGCGTCGTTATCTTTGATCCTGCCAGCCAAGGGCTTCCGTCACGCCCTTTCGAAGACGAGGTCGATACGATGACTAACAAGACTTTTAGATTAAAGATGTCCCGTAGTCAAACTAGTTAATAAAAAGATTAATGCGCGCGTAGTAGTTGAAAGCGGACGCGGAGTTTGTATTAGCTTTGCGAGAAATCAATTTTCTCGTTCCTCTTAAATATTTTCTTTCCGATCTATAAATATCTTCGCTAATTACTTGGAAATTGTTTAGTGTCTTGCAAGTTTCCAGACTTACTCATTCACTCAGCAAGCACGTATTTAAATATTATCAAGGAAAGTAACCATTAAGATATTACGCTCTTTTTAGCAATCCTTATATTTTATTTCTTTTTCTTTATCCTCCGTTCCATTGCTTTTAATTATTCACGTAGATTCTTCTACAAGATTTTCACGGTGAAACTTTTTTTCCCGTTTCTCATGCTATGGATGTTATCTCATGCCGGTGATACGTCAGAGGAAAATAACATTTCCGGATAGACCCGGTCGGAAGTGTCGTCCAATCTGCCCTCGGTTATCGAGTTTTTCTCGACTTCTCCGAAACAAAGGATGTGCTCAGCGGCTTAGTGTGTTTCGCGTCTTAAAGAAATACTTCCGCGGATATACGATTTCTATGAGAATGGTTAGCCTTCTCAGATGCAATTCGAGAGTACGCTGCATCGTCAGCATTGCTCCGTTTCCCCAGTCGATACGACCACGGCTTGAAATGATGATGACGCCGACGAGGACCAATAGCAGTTGGCATTCCATTCGGTCAGTCACGTACCACGTCCAGTACGAGGTATTCTCGTTGATTCGGATCGTGGAAAGAGCCCGATTGGCGCTTAAGCGCAACCGTTGCGGCGCTGCCAGAATTACGGTCTGAGAAACCGTACCCAGGCTCCTGCCGCGTTTGTAACAATAATGATAATGACATTAACCATGTGCCGCAGCGCGTATGGCGATGTCATAGGTCGCGACATTGTGTGGCGAATGTCTTTCGGATTAGGATAATGTCATGCGGTCCGGGTATAAACGACCTCGAGCTGTATCTGATTTACCTTTAGAATAGCTTCGTAGCGTCAGGTAGTTCACAACTAGTGTGCGTTTGGCGTGATTTATGAATGTGTCGATATTATACTGCGAGAGGAATTTGATCGTCGAATATTTCCCTCGGTTATTGCGACATAACTCGGTGATGCGGGCATGTGTGGGTTTGATATTAAAAATTATCATTTCTCGTAATGATATGCGGCGTTGTTCCCTCTCCACAGTGCAATTGTCGGCTATCGATCGTTGGTCGAGTCGCTTCGATCTGCTCCGCGGTTAATTCGTACCCGCTTGTGCGCGGTGTATACGTACGTTTGTTCCACTTTTTCCTCTCTCTCTCTCTCTCTCTCGACAGACCGCAGCGTTATGGGCGCGTGCAAACATACTGGATGAAGATTGCACCTTCAGCTTCGTGTTCGAGTTCACTATCCTGGGTCTCGGCACGAACGCATTCCTGACGAGTTTGCACTTGTTCAACAGCGGCCAAGAGTGATGTGCAATGACGCTATAGCGTCACCGCCGGAGTTTCCCGCTAATTACCTCGAATGTTAGCCTAGTCCGGTAATGCACGCGTGCAAGCTCGAAATAATCTGCCAACTTTCCCAGCATTACCCACCCGCATTCTACGATCCATCCGTTCTACACCGCAGCCATCTGCTTTCCTCGTGGAAAATCGCGGATCGGTGGGTCGCGCGAAGTGAACTGTACGCGCTTCCAATTTGCAGTTACCGAGATTTAGGATTCCACGAGAATCATAGGGCGATGCCTGTCAGTGTTGACGCACACGGACGACACACAGGATCGGCCAACTTATTTCAAGCTAATTGAATCGCTGATTTTGCGAGCACGGATTAAACTGCAAAGTTAATCTCGCAAAAAAATGCAGAAAAAAAATTGTTATTTCATAGTTATAAAAGTTCAACATTTGTTATTTTATGTAATGCATGATGATGTATGTTGGAATGAAAAACGCGTAATGTTTTAAGTTATAATTATATCACGGGTTTATGTTTTTTTTTTCCCCAGAATAAATTCAGACTGAATCGTAATTCAGCATTCTCGTTGAATCGATCGATTCCACAAATGTAATGTTTGCATTACGAATCCAACGTGAAAATTATAACATACCACACGCGACGTGCATTTACGCGAGGAAATTACTCTGAATTGTTATAGATAATTTTATTTGCTAGTTATATTATCCGAGTAGTACTAATGAGATGGGCAAATCGAAATATGTTTCGATAACAAATTTGTACGCTCGGTAACCGTATTGCGAAATTATCGCGAAGGCAAATCAGGCGGCATTGTATCGTACACTGTTAACGTGTCGCATCCAGCGTCGTTTGCGATTCGTTTACACCCAGGCTGACGCTGATTTAGAGGCGCGCGTCGTACCGTTGCGAAGTACTTCTCTTTATCTTAATACCGTGCCGGTAATCCCCGTTGCGCGCTCACCGATCTTCGGGCTCTCGTCCATTGTTGCGATCGAACAAATAGCTTCCTGATGCCACGCGATCCATTCAGCTTAGCCCGAATTCGCTCGAATGGGCCCCGAGGTTCCTCTCGGCGCGGCGGTGCGATACGAATGAGAATTGCTTACCGCATTCGCAGGGAATAACGCCAGCGATCGCATACAGGTACACATTAAAACCCGGATGTAATTGTCGTCGAATTCAACCGCGTACTTACTTCGCGTCGTCATTCGTTCCTTCGTTAGAATCCCCGGTCTCTCCGATGTCGGGCGCAATTTCTCGATCTCGGACGTGGCCGAACTGCTCTTTCTCGTTATAGAATCATCAAACAAGTTGAAATTTTCGCTTTTGAACACGTGCAATAATAATCAAGCAAATTAGAGATAGACTATTTTTCTCATTGCATTTTTTTATTGCATATCTCAAGTAGCGTTGTAAGAATTTATTCCAGTATTGGAGTTGTTCGATATGATTACGGATAATCATGAGAAAATATTGATATTTTAATTTATAATATCAAATACAATAAACCTTTTGTTTTTTACCGATTTTATTCCAAGGTACAAAATGTAATATCGAAGATACGAATTTATCTTGATATTTATCAAAGTAACAATTTTTGAAGAGTACAATTTTAGTGTGATAATTCGGAAATCGAATTTAGAAGTGAAAAATTGTTCACTGACAAAGTAACTTTGCGATAGGGCAAAAGATACGTATAAAATAGAGAGAAGATCTCTTGTGAAATGTAAGATAAAAAGAATCTAAGAGAGAGAAAGAGAGAGGAAGACTGGTCTCGAAGGCTCCAGTCACGTGGAGGTTTAATCCTGTGCAATAAACTGGCCCGTCGCCCCGTGGACTGCTGGTATACCTGCGTCACTATCCATTACGTCCGTCGTTCCATCAAGCAGAGCCACCGTTATCTTCTTCCACGTATTCTCGTCTCTACGTCTCCTTGCACTTTGCACTCTGTTGCGACGAATCAGTACATCCGTTGGTACCGCGCATATATCCTTCAGGCTCCTCAGATTACCTTCGCATTCCGATTGTTTTTCGTTAAAATAGCCCACCGAGGTTTTCCTGTAACACTTATTTGAAATTTATTATTAATATTTATTTGATCTTTGGAAACTCTAATTTTTATTCATCACAAAGATAGTTGAGCGATATAATTTGCATGAAGTTATTTCAGAATATCTCTCTTCCATAAAATATAATATAATTTCAAAAAGATACTATATAAACATTTTTTTTAATGAGTTTTACACATAAAAACGCTTCTTATAAAACAATAGAATAACATCGAAGATTAAATATTTTATGTTTTAAGAAAAATTTAATTTCTATATTATAAGTTTGAAAAAGAATTTTTGATTTCTCTTAATACATTTAACAAATTTTACTTGTTCTTTTATTGATATAAGGACAAAGGGGGAAGTATTAGCAATATATATCCAACAATACATAAATTAATACTTGATGAGATTAACTTACTTGTAAATAGGTTCTTAATTAGAATAAGATTAGTGGTACCAAATATAATTCTGTTAATTGCACGTTGAAAGCAGTTGTCACCATAGTGTTGCGTTACGAATCGCTAGAATTTAGCTCTGTAACGTTATAGCTTGGAGCTTCTGTAATAGCGTAACCCATTCTCCTTTGGATACAAGGCATGGCTTACTATTGCTTTGCTGCTTATAGGATTATCAGGTTACATTAATAATGCGTAGCAGCATGAGCGAATTGCGGTTATGTAGAATTGATATAGATGCTTGTCTTCTAATTCTCGTTATCATAACTGCATTATGCATTTTATCTTTAACTTCGTGGGACGGTATAAAAGTAGTTTTTTATAAATTCATTATGAAGGGATTAGTCAGACTTCATCCAATTTCGTATTTTTTAATGACACTCAATCCTCTCTTTCGATTAATTATCAAAAACATTAATGCTGTTAGCACATCGGCTATAACTGTGAAATTTTATTAGTATTTAATATAGTAAAATGGCGCTCTCTTCAACTTTCGATTCGTGTTACATATCGATTCGCAATAAGAACGAGACTATTAAAATGATAGAAAATCGCATGCATTGCGTTATGTAATTTAATCATCACAATCGTAAATTTTCGGAGCGCTTTTGGAAGGCAATTCGTCGATTATTCACTCAGTCGTTGTAACGATACATTATTATTACCAAGGATTATTATAGCTTAATAAATCGCAGAAGTATCTTTGAGAAACAAGAAAGGAAAAGAGAAGAAGTCACTTTTTTTTTTATTCTTTTTCCGCTCATTTCGCCACTGTTAACGCCGGCTCGTCTGCGACAGCGGTCGACGAGTGCGCGGGGCGTATTTAATTCTCAAGAAATGGCCCGATCGTTTGTCACGTCACCTGACATTTCCTAAGTCGCTAGAAATGTATCCGGCGAAAATAATGAAACCTCTATTTCATCTCTTTTCATTTCATTTCGCTTCGTCGCACTGGTCCGTCTCATTTGATCTACCATCGAGGTCCGAGATATTTCGGGAAACATGATAATCCTGTCCTCAATTAGAATGACGTAGATATGCATCAAAAGAATTAATCTCGATCTTCTTTTTATAAAGTTAATGCAATCTTCCTTTGCATTATTGTCTCATTTATTTTGAGGGAGGATTGTATGTTTAATGCAGAGTGAATTGTTTCTTAAAAAGAAGTCGAAATACTAACGGTACAAATTATAAATATTCAAAGATAAACATATCTGTTTAAGCTTTTAAAATTGTAAATTAAGCTTCTTTAATTTAAATCTCTTCAAATTAACAAATAAAAATTTAATATTATTTTTTAATATATTATTTAATATTATTATTATTATTATTTGTTATTTTCACGTTTCTAATTTAATACGACAAATATACCTAGTAGTTCATATTTTTTTCTAACCTTGTTCACAACGTAAAATACACTAGATTCTTATTATTTTTTATAATCGGAATATGCAGTATTCAAATAATGATACTCAGAATACGGCGATTTCAATAATTCTCTGCGGGTTTCTTTATGCTTCTGGCACGTGACGCTTCATGCCGAGCAAATGTTAAATTTTACCGCATTTGTCGTCATTAAACCATTACGTTTCAACACTGGAGTTTCGCGACTGGCAATGTTTCTACTCGACATATATGAGGAAAAGTGGATATAAAATACCGGCTATTTACTGTACCGGAAATTTAATCTTTCTGCTGCCTGTGCTTATGGCTAACAATATAGTTCAAATATTAAAACTATTTTATTTGAAAATTCCCTCAAAAAGATTGCAGAGTTTTTATTGTTATACATAAATTTATATAAATACTATTTTTTTTAAATATATGTAGTTGAAATATATCAGTACGTAATTGTCCTCTATAAAGATAAAAAAGATCGGAACCAGACGTCGTAAAGTACATTACAAATAGCCGATTGCGACTTGATATCGCAGCTCGGACATACGTGATTGCGAGTAGTGCACAAAGCGATACCGTTCCATTGGCATTCGATAGTTTCGTTTTGTCATCTGGTCGCCAAAAAGTTACCGACATTGTCGCTTTATCGCTGGTTTATGGACGCTTTTACGTCCGATATACCGGAGATTGGTTCTTCGTTCTTATCGAGAGATAGAGAGGCGGGGATAGACCGTCATAGAGATGCAGCGAACAGACTGCAGTCCTGCCGGAATCACTCGGCGATCCGATTTGGCAGTTTCGTGGGGAAATGGGAATTCCAATAACCGTGTCGTCTTACAATGCTGATATACTAAGAGAAGTCACTCGGTTTTTGATGCGTCGTAATTTAGATGCATCGTTTTTAGATTTATCATTTTTTTTTTATCAAGCAGCTCCGTCTTTCTTTGCTTCTGTGGTCAATTGCAATCGGTAGAAAAGCATCGTTACTTTCTTATGCGAAAGCAGGTGCTCGTTCTTTTAGATACGCAAAGCGAAAAATAGTTATTACTTTGTAGAGAAGAGTAAGAGTTTTGTTTTCGCTTTGCATATGTGTAGTGCATGTAAGCAATAACACCAAAGTGAGGGGAAAAAAGGAGACGCGAAAGCATACGAGCACAAATACATTCTAAGCTAGACATCTTGGCATGAACGCGTTGCATACTTCTCACGTTATAATATTTATAGTAATTTTACTCCAGTTTGCACCGATCCGTAATGGGGCAATGTGCACTCTCTGAAATTAGTATACAGAACGCAAAAATATCTTATCTTGCTGTATCCTTGGCTCGATATAATTTCTGTTTGCTCTTTGCCCTATTTCACTTCCTTTTTTTTTTCACCTTGTCTTTTCGTCGTGTTCCAACTTTCCCGACGTGATAATGCACCTGCTGACGGATAAGTGTTCCACGTAATAAAGCTATTTAAACTTTCATATTCCCCGAAAACCATGTTACTCCCACTTTTATATTCCTCGCTCGAGTCAGTGAACTGCATACATTTTTTGGTATAATGTTAGGTTGTGAATACGGCTTGTATCTATTTTTAAAACTTCTTTTTCGAAAGTTTTTTCTCGAAAGATTGAACGAGCTATCTACAGAGAGATTTAGTTCATTATTTTTTCTTAATAAGGTAATTTAGCGATCGCTTTTCGAAAGCTCGACTGGACAAGGCGAGGATAATCCTGACAGAGCGGGTTCTCAAGTATAAACAGCGATTCTGTCGCATCATTAGGGTGCTAGGTTTGAATAACGGTCGAACGAGGCCGTTTTACGTCCGGTTCTAATTCGGTAACTCAATCTTTGTCAAGTAAATCAATTTGGGCGTCGTTGGAGCCGCATCAGTTTACCGGCTCATTGCATCAGCAGTCCCTTTTACCCTTTTGCTCGTGTACCCTTCTCTTTGGTCTGCTGTGACCACCACCCAGCTAAAGCTGCCAGCATTAGCATTAGTCCTCATCTAATCAGGGACTTCGACAATCATGATTGTACTGTAATTGTTCGAATTTACTCCTCTTGTATTCTTTTTTCACACTTTTCAATTTTATTTAATTGTATAATGATATAATAAGATTGTGTGTATAAAATATAATTTTATTTGTTGATTATATAATTCTTTAATAATAAACAGTGTACAATTACTGATTAATTACTTACTGACTTGATTTATTTGAATATGAAACTTCTAACAAAATAAATTATAATTTTTATTCTTTCATTAATTTTTAAAATTATTAAGTCATTTTCATCATTTGTGAGAAATCTTAATTTAATTGAAGTCTTTCTCAATATATAAAGTTTTATTTCATCACAATAATGACAACAGTCATTAATTTAGATAACGAGAACGATCGTCACGGAAATAGCAGGTCCTGATGATGTAACGTTATTTACGCGCCGGTATCCCATCGTTTCTTCGTTCTTTTTATCAACCTGTTAGCTTCGCTCGAGATGAATCCATAAAGCACCTCTAGACAGAGGCTGCTGAGTGAAGCTGACGTGCGCGAAGGGTATTCTGGGTGATTTACGACGTTTAAAATTAACGGCGAGTCTCGCAAGGTAGGAGACGGTAGGAAACGACCATTTTCTGCTGTTGTCGGTACTTTTCTTGCTGCTCGAAATGTCACGCAGTTCCTGGCTCTCTAATTGAAAATAAGCGAGCCGAAAAACGTACATTTCTTTGTTTTCTATATAACCTGCTGCTAATTATGATTCGTGCGAGGGATAAAGACAGTGCTGTAATTACACATCTAGTTCGCGGTCATGAAGATTATAAAGACAATCCATAGAAATTGGAGTTTCTCAAAAGATAACCTGGCGCATTAAATTGCAGGCGAGTCGTTTCGGTGAGCACACCTAGTTGCATACGTAATTCTAGTTGCACCCACCTCCTACGTCGTCGTAACTGCTTTCTGTGCGGAACACGATAGTAGCACGTGCACCGAACTTTGTAACCCTACTGTATATCATGCGATTCGACGGATTTCAAAAATGCTCATTACGCTGGATGTTGCGCTATGAATAATATTTCTCTATACGTGTGCAGTGTTGTTAAAACAAATACGTCGATAAAAACTTTTGTCCGAGACATCAAATAAAATTACTAAGATGTTTAAAGAATAATATATGGTTTCATTATAGATACAATGTAGATTTATCTTTTTGGTTTATAAACTGAAACGAACTTGTCGCTACGAAAGCGCATCTGCGCCAAGAACATTTTGCGAACGGCACAAAATAAAGACAGCGGCATTTCCGATGTTAGACACCGTAAAGTTGTCCCGGCCGTGCGTTATGCCGGCCAAATGGTCTCGGACGATCTAGGAACGTCGGGGCCGTTACCATTTGCATGGAATTCCGAAGCGACTCAGGCAAGTCGTTTCCATGCAAGTCGGTAAGTAACACCGTACGACATCGAGAGGATCCCTGTCGAAAGACTCAGGTTGAAGTGAAGAGAGAGAGAGAGAGAGAGAGAAAGAGAGAGAACTTTCAGTAGGAAGGGGTGGAAAAACCTATCGTGGAAGGTGGAACGAGTTATTCGATGGTTCCGCGCGGAAATGATTCGCCGCATTATCGTCCCATTTGCGTAATCTAGTGTGAACGTTTAAATCCACTCACCACCTCGCCGTCGTCTCCGCCACCGCCAACGACGAGGCGTCAGGCTGTAACGAGCGCTGGTTCGACGAATATCTCGAGGCTTCCGTGCTTTATAGCACGGAAGATTTCTACCGATCTTCTATCACGTCGGCAGTTTCGGCACGTAGATTCGGCGACGGTACGCGTACATGTAACGCGATAAAGGTCTCGACATCGAGAAATCTCTCGTTGTCGAGAGTGATAAAGCGAACTAAAAAGTTCAAATTTTTTTAACTATCTTATAGTAGTCAATAGTATTGTGGAAAAAAAATGTTGTAACAGTTTAGCTGCGTTTCTGCAAATCGTTACTTCCGCGTTACTTCTCGCCCGTATAATTGTGGAAATAATTAGTCACACCTTTGACAACTGTCCTGAAATCAGTTCAATTTCGTCACACCTTGCGGTTATACAGTCAGAGAATAGCCACCGTTTCGTTCGCACGACAGAATCCGCTTGACCTAACCGACGTATTACAGGGCCTGGACGTGGGGCGTGGACGCTACCAGCATGCAACGTTTATTCCTCGCATGTAGGACTTATATACATCTCTCCAGTTGGCTTCTCCAACCCCTGTATTTCCATCCACCCGTCCTCCCACGGCCAACCCCGTAGCAAGTCTGTGGTTATAACGAGCGAGACGCGGTGCAGCTACCAACTAGACGAGTCTATAGCTGCTAGTGCCGACTGGCACTAGCCCGAGAGCTACCTACGACTATGGTTTAGTAGTACAGGCACGCTCTCCGCACCAGTGCTCAAGCTACATTAATCTCCCGCTGCGCCATCGAGAAAATAATAGAAAGTGAATCGCGACCGTCAGCCGACCGCATATCGCGAAAACTGCGGTTTGCCTAACTATTCTACCGGTCCGATTATTGGAATTATTAAAATACTGGGAAAAGAGTTACGTGGTGAGATCTAGATTGACCGATGCTTTTTCACCGTTTTATTTATATCATTCGCATTTGTTTTGTAAAGTAGAATATAAAATTTTATTCTGAAAATTAAGAGTACAGATAATCCTACGATTGTGCGTAAGAAATGATATTATAACAAATATAAAATGTAACATCTTCCATCTGACATGCGAAAAATTGATGGATATCGCGAATGTCGTGTATATATTCGGCGCGATCATTTATATCATGTCTACCTTTTCCTCATAATAAAACGTTAGAAGGTCGCTTGTTACTCCCAACACGACTGTTGAGCTGTCGCGCGTCAGCTTCAAAGGTGAGCATGAGAGGTTGACCTCTTTTACTGATAAACGCCTCGATGAGCACAACGCCTATAATGTTTTCGCGTCAAAAATCGAGTTGGCTGAAGCGTACAACCAGAGAAGAGGCGTTGGACCGTGAATTGTTATACGGGCATGCGATTGTGTATGGTTTACATGGTGGCACCGCTTGTCCGAGCGTTACTATCGTTCTCGAATCGGGAGATACTCTAATCCGTCGATAAAGGCTGAATTGATTTTACGAGCTGACATTCGAAACGACGATGTAGATCGTGTGAATTGCTCGCATAACACGCAGGGGTGTTATGGTCGGCGCACGCGGTGATGTCCATTTTAGCAACGGAAATATCCGATAGGCCCTCAAAAAAAAATGGGTCAGTTGATATGGAAATTTCAACAATTCTACAAATTGCCATCGTGCCTTATGCATCACATTTTTACAAAGGAATTGTTAAACCATTATTAATAATATGATTTTACAAACTTCTAATTAATCCGTTTTTATACCGATTTATTATTATAAATTTATTATTATTATAAACTAGCGAATTCTATTTCTTTATGAGAAATGATAAATTTATCTAATATACTATCAAGAAGATACGCAGTAAATTTTTAAAAATTTTTCTTCACTTTAAATTTGATTTCATCCATTGTCTTCTTTATAAACTTTATATGTATTTCATATTTCTCGTATATATAGATATAGGAAGAACATACCTATCGAATATCAAAGATATTTTTTTATAGAGCCCATAACAATCTAGTTTCACTTACGATCCTACTGAAGATAAATTCGTGTCCATAAAATCTAATAAATATTTCACGTTTGTAATTTGTCTGTATTCCTCGACATCGACGTTACCCGACTCTCTCTTCTCTCGTAGATACGATCTCTCTTCGTAGATACGAAGAGTGAGTAAAAGGCAAGTCGTGCACCTTAAGTAAATAATGAGACCCTCTCCGCGGAAACTCGCGATACAGACGAGGATCCATGCCGTGGTTGTCTTTCCGCGCGCTGAACATTTTATGGAGTAGCGAACATTACGATGCATAAAGTGCAACAAATCAGAATATAAGTTACGTAGCCACTTCTGCCTCCGTAACGCCATTCCACAAGCGCGATGGATGTTCCTCCACTTCTGTCTCGTCCTATTCCGCATCTTCCTTTCGGAATTCCCTCCCATTTGGGGATTCTTCCCTCTATTCTCAGATACATTCTGCATCAAGCAGGCGTCAACGAATACATTCTAATCTTCATTTCGCGACACTCGGTCACTTATTTTTAATCTCATCGTATAGATCACCTATTCGCTCGATTATCGATATGTTAAAAACTCGACATAAAAAATTCGCTCGGTGACGTTTAGCAACGGCCGGTCATTTCCCCACGATTAGGCACAAGTTCGATCAAATATTGGCAATCGCCGTAATAGGAAGTGAGATCGAGAAACGAAAAGACGCGAACACGTTCTACGCGCTCTTTCCATTTCTTCGGCGGCACGTGCCCGGCATCGTGAACATTCAATGCATAAGAAGCACGATCGAATATAAATCATGCCTTTGTATTTTTGCCCGGCAATCCCGCGGAGACAGTTGAATAATTTCTGAAACGCCTCTGTACGTGCTCGGACGCCGTAATTTATGGTGCGCGAGAGTAACGCTCGCTTAGATCGTCCGGGTACACAATGCGTCCTGCTCTACTGAGCGAGGAGGCTTGATCGTTACCATTTTATACGTTTATATGGGTGGTGCTTAATTCAGAAAAAGAGAGAAAGTAGAAATCATTATTAACGTCTCTTTAATGAATTAAAAACTCTCTTTCCCTTCATCATATATAAAAAAAAGCATATGACTATATGCTGCGGTGAACAGATTGTTACACAGAAATTCGACATACTTCTCGCTACTTTGAAGAATAAGCAGCACACGCCTTTACCATGCGAACAATGAAATGTAATTAAAGCATCGCAGAAATTTACGCAAAGAACGTAAATGGCGGGGAATATGAGCGTCTATTATAATCTAGGAAATATTTCCTTGGAAATGTACTGTTTTATTCGTTCCTGAATACTGGTTCGACGAAACGAGAAGGGGTTCCGGTCAGTGGCGGTCCTGTTACACAACTGTATCAGGTTGCCAGATATTACTGCCTCCACGGCCAGGTCATAAAAATTGATAAACCCGTCCCCGACGTCCTACGGGAGTAGTCCGGGATAACTCGAGACAATCAACGGGCTTATTGGGCTAACGTTTTTGCTCGAGTTAACTGGTGTAATTGCCCGGGGGTTACTCTCGTTTCGTTAACCCCACATGGTACGCTCACTGCGATCGCACCTCGCCCATCGATCATCCCCTATTTCTTTTATCCTCTTTCACGCGCGTATGGCGATACGGTTGCATTTAACCGCAGGTCGCTAGCGTCAATGTTTTGTCTATAACATTAACTTACACATACTTACAACTTGTATCGCCGTTCAAATTGACATCGATACTCAAATTACAGTACACATCGTAATCTTGCAGAAAAAAGAGAACAATATCGAGTAAGAGAAAATCAAGATTAGATCAATTTTATAGACACAACAATGTAGATGCACTTTTCTCGTTTGGTTTGACATAACTTTTACAACATTAAATGTAACCGTTCACTTTCATTAAAGAAAAGTAAGTTTTCATGATCAAATAATGAGTTTTTCATTAAATTTTTTTCTTTAATACTAAAATACGATTAAACGTTATTGCTTCAAAATTAAAGTGATTAACATTACGAATATATAAGTGACACCATTATGTAGTGTTTGTTACAGTTATTACTTGCTATTAACATATATTCGCGACAACGAAATGCGATTCATTTCAGTTTTTCATTTTATGTATTATTCGCGCTTGAATGAGCTTAGCTTTTAGAAATATGGAGGGACGACGAATGTGCCTTCGATCACGTAAAGACGTTACTTTGATCGAAGGAATGGCCGTCGACTTTACGGAGAAAGCCAACAAGGCATTTTTCGCGGGAGAGCACTATTTCATGCAGATGGAAGACTCTCCGGAGAATGATTTATTCGTTGCACGTAGGAAATACCGAGGGAAATGGAACTTATACAAGCCGAACGACGGAACGTACCGTGAATGTTCTTCGGCATATTTTTTTACGATAGATTTGTCAGGGGATACAATTGGTTATATTCGGCGGTTCCAGTTCTGTCATGCAAATTGATAAATATTTCACATTTTTCACATCGGTTTTTTTTTTATCGCGATCATTTTTATCCCGGCTGCAAAAATAGATTAAAATATGTTAAATTCCTAACTATCGTGATATTTTTTTCGTTATTCAATAATATAATATATTTTTGGATTTTAATCGCCACAGAGAAAATAACGAAATTTTCTAGTTATCGAGGACCGACGAAACGTAGAATATTCTTCGTCTTCTATTCTTGTATGATACATTGTCAGTTTCGGTTATGGTTGTAGAGCGATGAGATATTCTCACGATGCATATAAGTCAGAGAGACTGCAAGGATGATAAATCCCACACGTGCCTTTAGGTTGGCCATGTTATCGCTGCCGAGTACGGAGCGAGATGAATCCGGGGATGGCGATGGTCTCGCGTGTCTTGTAATTCCGTACATTCGCGATCGCCCTTCTTCGTTGCCGTCCTCCCGGACCCTTCTCCCTCACTACTTCCCTTTTCCCGGAGATCTCTCTCTCTCTCTCTCTCTCTCGCTCTCGCTCTCTCTCTCGCTCTCTCTCTCTCGCTGCGGATATGCCGGGTATCCTGATATTCGTCCCGTGACACTCAAACGCCCCGAGTTACCGTCGTCGCAACATATACTGCTCACGTACTGGTTTAATATAGGCACGACGGTAACTCTGGGACTGCTCCATTTTGCGCGCAGTACCGCGCCGCATACATGCGTTTGACTAGTGGCAGGAAGGCGCCGATGTGTCCTCGAGAAGAGCGACCAAAGGGTCTTGCCAAGACGCTCGCCATTATTGTTGTCGAGCGTTTCGACGACCCGTCACGTACGTGCTCCCTTCATGCGACAAGTATTTGACAGGTGTCAATGGTCCGGCGACGAAAGTAAAATAGACACGGTTGAAACATAGAATTTCTTCTCGCGGGCGCTGTTAAGCGCCGAATTCTTTAACGACACTAAAGACTGCCGCGTTTCACCCTACGGTAATTTGCATAACGCAACACGCTCACGCGCCGACGACAGATCGGCGGTTTTTGAGGCAATAGTTGAGGCGACGTCATGTACCGGGACTGTAAATCAGACGCTGCCGACGTGACCCTCGCTTCGCGGCTCACGGGAACGGAACGCTGCATTGACAGCCATAAACATGTCACCGTGGAACATCTCTGGTGCCGGCTCTGATGTATTGCGTATTATTTTGGTTATTGGCATCCGCGAAGGGACACTCGGGCCCAAGTATGATTTCCCAAATGGACTCGCTCGCGAAATGTGACGATTTATACAATGTTCGCGAGGAATTAATTAAGCTATTGCGTTATTGTACTCATTTTTAATCTTACGTGATCTTACGTGAATTCTAGTGTCATTAATGAGAAGAAACGATAGGTTTTCTCTCGTGTTTGATCGGGAAACAGATTAATTGTTAATTAGATCGTAAACATCTTTCCAGCCGCGAAAATTTGTCAGTAAGCGGTTTGCGTGAATCCGGCAGATTACTTTTGAGCAATGGTCGGTTGGGCATCTACATCCCGCGGCGATTATAACACCCGTGGAATTAAGCAGTATGAAATATTCATGGGTGGCCTTTATGAGCGGGGGCTATGCGCGAGCGTATATTATTTTATTACCTAGTGGACGTTGCATAATGTTCACGCACCACATAGGCGGGGACGCGGGGTCGATTGTTACGATCCTCTATTGTTTTATACATATTATAATTTGTCACCGCCGCTGTCCAATCGTCCGAAGCCCATCCTACCCGGCCTAACCGGCTCGGCATTTTGCCAAATATAATTCGACTTTTCGGTAGAAACTCGCGCGCCCGTTTGCGTACTGCTGTAACGCTGCATTCGTTCGGAATCTAATCTCGCGATAACAAATCAACTTAATCGGAAACGTGGTATTAAACGGCCGAGATAGATGAATACAGGCCGTTGAATTGCAATAAATTTAGATACGTTTGGAATATTGATCACCGTGCAAATGTAATTGCACTGTTCGTTATTCAATATCATTTATTATTAATGGATCAATTGCGGATATGAATTATTGTAGCGTGCACGCGAGGATTTGTCTCGTTCGAAATTATGTTATTCCGAACATGCGCTACGCGCGCGTTATAAGTAACCAATTTTAAACTTCAATTAATTGTGGTTACTGCAGAATGGCGCCGTGTTCCAAGGGATGTTCTTTTTGTCTCGTGAGTAATAAATATTGCTGTATACGCTACAATATTTCCGTCAGCTGGAGCTGCCGCGCCGGAAACTCCGATTCCGATTTCCGCAATATTTGGACACATAAATTACAATTTGCACGTAATAAGGTAAATAATTCGATCGGCTGTCGTACGAACGATATCGATTTCTTTTTGCCTCGTAGATCGGCCGGGATGTGGCCGACGCGAAGAGCTGTCACGCGGCGAGAGGGTGATTGAACTTAGAGTCCTTTATAGGGGGATGAGAAAAGACGACGCGCGCAGATCGTGTAGAACTTTACGTGTGTATGCGTGTAAGGAGGTAAAGCTGTGTGTGTGAGTAGGTCCAGTTAGGTGCTACTTTACGGGCAGTAACTGCCGCCATAAACATAGCAAACACAGCCAGGCCAGCCGCGTGCGCTTGGCTCCGATCTCAATCGGTTACAGTATACACTCTCCTCATACTTCTCGGCACCTTTACCCCAATTTTATTTTATCCCCGTACACTATCAAGAATGTCTAATCGCTACGTACGCCCGCCTGCCCGCCCCTCCGCCCCGATCCGGCCGGGAAATCGAGACTGAAAGGTGCACCTGGTGTGAGCTCGAAATGAACTCTCGACCCCTTTCGGACTGTCCCATCAGAGAGGATTAGATTTTACGGGTCGTTAGTCGAAATGAGACTGTCTATAATCGTCGAAAACTTAGAAATAGAGTATAGTTGATTTTTGAAGCTATTAGTGTTTAACTGGCTGCCATTCAGCTGTGTTCTTAATGTTACGTGAATTTATTTCTCATTTACAAAGATTTTCACAGATTCTCCGATTACGCTATTAACAGTGCTATCGTGTTATGGAGATCGAGAAGTTGTAGAATTTTATTACTTTTGTTGATTAATATCAGTAATAATGTAACATATTCATAAGGTTATAATTTTTAGAGATATGATGCTAGAATTCGATATATATATATATATATATATATATATTTGTTACATAATATAAGAAC
>VBVR01001153.1:0-27218 GCA_011638315.1 Tetramorium parvispinum | reverse complement strand
GTCAAATACCGTACGGAAGGGTCCATTAAAAACTCGTGCAATCGTGTTAAAGCTACATCTATCATGCGATTCCATCTTTCTCTCTCTCTCTCTCTCTCTCTCTCTCTCTTCATTTCTCTCCAGACTTTATCGCGAGGACGATTCTTCGTAATCGAAATGACGCTGCCGACGGGAAAATCATGTGCACGCGCGATTCATTGAACTTAGTTAAACCCAAGTAATATCTTACGAATGCTCCAATATGCATTTATTTATTGCAAATGCACTCGCGTTGTCAGGACTAAATGAAATCGTCTTACGTACGTCTGATATGAAGATATACATCGTGGTTACAAGAGTCAAGATTAAATGGCAATATGATGTTATCTCCGTCGCTTTTGCATTTGTACGGACACGCGGAATCTCTGCGTCCCGCGTGCCATACGGTAGCTACGTTCCTGGCCGCAAAGCGGACGCATACTTTTAACGCGAGCACACGTATCTCTCCTCCGTCAGCACGTACCTCATCGGCGAGGGCAATAATCGCGACGCGACGCGACACGGCGATATTGAGCACCCACGCGGCGGTCATGCTTCAAGGAGAGACATCACGCAATACGCGATATCGGTGAATTACGAAGCGTCGCGCGCCGCAGGAATTTAAACGCGCGACACTGTCGCAATGGGGGACCGGGCTCTCTTTATGGTATCAGATTGGACCTTAGAATATACACGAAGGCGTGCGACACAGGGATACGGGCGCGCGAGAAGCCGAGAGACAGGGGAGACCAGAGAGGAACGAGTTTGGCGTGGGTTGAAAATAGCTCGTGGCCGGGCGGAGTATGCCGAGACTGTCCGCTATGCACTTGCCATTCGATATTTATATCCTTATAAGTAAGATACGCTGGAATACTTGCACCTCTAGCCAATCGGGCGACCGTGCAAAAGGACGATCCGCGCGCCCGGCCGAAGATATACCGGCCGCGAGAGAGAGCCAATATCCCGAGACATCTCGGAACACAATTCGTTTTACGAGCTGCACGCGGCGAGAGAGCCCGCAGCGCACAGGCCGCGAGTATATTTATTTACCGGCAGGAACGGGGACCCGCATATAAGGGATTCCCTTCCCTTCGTTATCGTTCCGGACACATACGCGCGAGGGATATCGTCGCATCTTCCGTTTCCACCGGAAACTATGCGCGAGGATGCGCGTACCCGCGCGAGAGATGAGGCTGTACTTCGCCATGAATATGGAGAGATAAGATGCGGCGAGACAATATAGATGTAAATTACGTAGCGTAAAACTGTCGCGCTCTATCGTACAGCTAGTAAATAATTTTCCTTTAATTTCTATAGAGAAAAACAATGAGATTTGTACAGCGTAAAGTGGTAATGTTATCAACGTCCGCCTCGACTTATCTGGAATTTGTCGAAGCGCTTTACACATCTCATCCGGAAATTCTCAAACAACTTTTACTCAAGATATGTATGCACGATTCAATATTCCACGGAGCACGCGATAAACATTTTCGCTGATTGAAATGCGCCGATGACTCTCGAGTGCCGTTTTTCCACCGTGCACAATCATCTTTAGAAGACGACTGTACACACACATGTATTATCACCGGGCATGTGTGCACAAATGGAAGAACACTAGAAAGTGTTCGATGAATAAATCATGCAAGGACACAGCCTCGGAAGATTAAAACGCGCTTCGACGAGGATCTCTTGAACTTCGAGCCTTTTAACAACCGTACTTGCAAGAGATTCTTTCGCGTTCGCTGGAGAGAGAAACAGACAGACAGACAGAAAAGACAGAGACAGAGAGAGAGAGAGAGAGAGAGAAAAGTTATTATCTTCTGATAAATTTCTTAATTTTCGGCCAATGACGTAAGCAAATCGTCTGGTTTCCATTTTCGAGATGATTCGGAATCGAATTCGGATAATGCGTAATCACCGACAATGCGCACCGACGATTAATGTGGCAGTGAAATCACATTTAATGCAAGAGGCAATTTTGCAAATTGGCGAGTCAACGCACCCGCTCGATATTAAAATCGCCGCGTCTCGCACGCTTCTCTCTCAGCGCGTAAGTATCGATTACGCGGCCAGAATCGCTTAATTGGTGGGAAAGGAATGCTCTTTTTCTCTCTCTCTCTCTTGCCACGAGTTTATTTACACTCGCCCGCGACTAACGCACCCTAAGGCCGATATAGACGTAATATTTATACCGTGGCCCCTTCGTGGCCGACGTTTATGGCGTCGGCTTGACGATTCGTGCACGCGGCTGAAGAGTCCGCGGACTGGCAGCGCGCCGTTAAGCAACGACAGGGCTGCTTCGCTTATCGCCGGTTTACTGTACGGAGCGGTTATGAATAAGCCTTACGCGCGCGCGGCCGGTTAACGAACGCAGAAAGAACGAGGCGAGCGATCGAGCCCTCGTAGGGAAATCGAGTCGCGCGGCAGGAGTCCGCGGCGATTTCCGCGCGGGCGAGTAAGATTGCGCAACGCCAAGTTGCCTTTTTCGCATTATGCCAATTGAATGGACTCGACGCATTACGTGTATAATAATTCGTGCACACCCGGGACCTCTGCGCATACCACGGCACGATGTCGCAAACGCTAAGATAAACATTGACGCGATTTGTTTGCCCTCAATTGCACATATTCGCGATTGAGGAAGCGGCCCGCGAGGAAAGACGAGGACGAGGAGCGCGTTCGCTGAAAAATGATACCAGGAAGACTCTATTTATTTAATATCGAGGCGATACACGATGTGTCATTCGCGATTGGGATACGTATCGCTGTATCAAAGCGCGAATATAAACTCATGTCTTGTGCATTCAACTGCCCGGCCGTGATTTCATTCGCTCCGGCGTGGAATTATTTTGCAAGGATACTTCACAGTATACGTCTGTTTAACGCTTTGAGCTTTAGACACACGTTGCAATTTTGTATTTATATTCTATCACGCTTTTCCGTTCTTTACGACATAAAGAATATAATAATATGATAACAACACATTGAAAAAAAAATTCTGGTTAAAAACGGACGAATCAGAAAATCTTGTAGGCGTGATCAAATATTCTGGTTATTATTATAGAACTCAATATTTTATAACTTATAATAATCAGAATTCCTATTTTATACGAACCAGAATGTTTGATCACGCCTACGAGATTTTTTCCGTTTTTAACCAGAATTTTTTTTCAATGAATAAATAAAATAAAAAAACAACTGGAAAACACTTGATTTTTCAAGTGTTTTCCAGTTGTTTTAAAGTTGTGCTTGTACTGAGGATAACAGTGGTATCGAGAGGGTTGAGATTTCCACTTGTACATTACAAAGTTGCCTCTCTTTCTCTTTCTCTTGGCTGTCGCAAGAGACTGAAACGTAGTCTGCTGCACACAAAAGCGAGGGACTGAAGTTTCTGAGAGAATGCAGTGCCTCCGTGTACAAATTGTGCGAAGAGGGCGAAGCCCAGTCTCATTTGAGTACACGGATGTCGAGATAATCGTTCGCATTATGAAATTATTTACGCTCGCGCGTGGTTGCATCGCGCCGGGCGGATCTCATGAGAAATTCTAGAACGCGGCAGGTGTTGGGCAGAGCGCGGCGGCGATTATTATCTGATACTTTTCATTCCACGGCGTCGCGCTGTCACGAGGCGCGGTGATTGACGGTTTGCATAAATCTTGACGGTGCTTAACGCCATTCAGGAAGGTCCTGGGCGCGTCCGGTCGTTAAGGAGCGTTATAATGCGAGGCGAGAGGAAGTCGCGCCGTGTACCAGACGCGCTCTTGTACTTATAAAAATTTCAGGACAGAGACAGTCTAACGGTAAATGAATCGTACGATTATTCATGGAGCTCGAGTTTGCTAAAAAGTAAGTACGCGAACGCGAAGGAATCACGCGCATAACACGCATATCGAAAGTATTTAACTCAGATGAGAGATATATCGAAGCCACGCGAGATAGCCGGAGAATCTCTTCTAATTCGCAGAAATTTATTTACCGCCGTAATATAAGCCGCGGATAAAATGTTTAGCAACTACCCGGCTTAGCAATTATCGGATATTATATCTACGTGACGCGTTAAAGTTCATCGAGAATTTACGATAGTTGGATTTCCAACGCTTGCCGCGGCATGTAAGAGATTTATACGCGCGGCTGGTTAATCGTTAATTAGCGCTATCGCGATTAATCTTAAACCTCGGGGATTTTCCCCGTGCTTTCGTCGTTCCGCTCGATCCGATTTTTCAATCTCGCAATCTCGCCACGGAGGCCACGTCTCTGTGACCCACCACGATCAACGGTCATCTATTACGCACCCAAATGATCAAATAGAAAACAATGTAACGCTGTATTGAATTTCTATACACAGATAGTTTCCTATTTATTTTCCGCTACGATAGCCTTGTTTTCCTTCGCATTCGCGCGCAATTAAAGCACACTCCATTCCTCCCCCGTCTAACCGGCATCGATGACCCTCTCGAGTATCTCATCGTAAACCGAGTAATCATCTTACGTTGCGCATGGCCGCAGGCAATCGCGTGCAATTCGTTTTCTTCCACGAATTTAGCATCATCATTATGGAGAATTGTGAGAAACCGATCGCGCTCTAGAATCAGACATATGGGTGCCGTTCGAAGATCTCTCTCTCTCTCTCCCCCCCCCCGGATCCACTTCCTTTAAACGCAACAGCCGTTCGCAGGAGCACGTCATGCAACTTTGGATCTGCGTGTGTGTGTGTGTGTGTGTGTGTGCAAAGGGCCCTGAACGGCCTTGCATAGTTTTGGAAAGAGACTGTTTCTCAAACGGCCCCTTCCCATCTCTTCTTCTTTTTTTTTTTCGCAATGGCCAGGGGGGACGAGAGAAGAGAGCAGCGGGAGTCTCTCCCAAGCGAGGTCGTAAAAGAATGTATCGAGACAAGAAGAACGAAGTCTCGACCTCGATCTCGCGGTTGGGAGCACTTTCTTTCACGAAGAGGGCCTCAGGGCCGAGGTAAGGGCGGCCCGGCGCCCTGCTTGACGAACGGAAATGATTCCGCGCCGTTATGGCTGGTGGGTTAAAGAGAAACTTATGCTGTCGTCGTTGTCGCCCGGGACGAAATAATTTAACGAGATTCCAAGTCCCCTCGACCGTGAAACCGTCAAATACCGTACGGAAGGGTCCATTAAAAACTCGTGCAATCGTGTTAAAGCTACATCTATCATGCGATTCCATCTTTCTCTCTCTCTCTCTCTCTCTCTCTCTTTCTCTTTCTCCTTCTCCTTACATTCTTCCATCATCCTCTTTTTCTTTCTCCTGATATCTCACACGTCATTTTGTTTTGCGCGTTAAAACGTTAAAAGCTTCATATATCTTGCTGCGTTTGTATATAGTCAAATAATTCTTGACTAGATTGAACGCGAAATTTAGTTATGAACGGCAGTAAAATACTGGCGGCGAGAATATTTACAATGGTGTACATACTGTATGTGTTTAAAGCTGTTACTTTCTTGCCGCGTGTAACGATCTATCGCAAGAAAAGATTGCATTAGTATTCCCCCGCGGTAAATCGCTAAAAAATCGTAGACACGTGTGAAATGGTTCCATAACGAGCGCGTTTCCGTCGACGCGCGTGATTTAACACGCAATTACGCAAGGGGAACTCGATATGCGGCGGATTTGCGGAAAATTAGTTAGAGGCAAACCGAAGAGGCGCGAATAACGAGCGCGTTATTATATTTTTTCTTCTTTTTTTACATGACGCGCGTGTCGTAACGCGCGTATGCGGTAACTTTAATACGACGATTAAACGCGGACGTAAATACGACGACGAAATTTAGTGACGATAAAACTCGGCTCATCTCTTCCCCCGTAAAGCGAAAATCTTGTAAATTCAATTTAATACGCTCGAGATAACCCCCGCGATTTTTTTTCTCGCGATTAATCAACGCCAACGCTAAAAGCTAATACAATCATTCATTATCGGAACTATTAAACCCCCCGCGCGATGTGTGTGCCGCGCTTAAAGCGCGCGTAAATAAGTCATTAACGATATCTTATGATACCGATAATTAAATTGATAATTTGCTGCGTGCTAAAGTTAATCCGTACTTTATACCGTTCGAAGTATCCCCAAGATGTACGACGCGCCTTATCGATATACTCTTTTGTTACACGCTACATACGTGCACGATATGATACACTTCAAAAATCTTTCACGCTCGCGCTTCCATTAAACCCACGAGTAATCGCATCGAGACACGCGCGTGTCACGAGATACTAATTACCCGCATCTCGCGTTACCTCGCGCGCATTTATCACCTTCGGTGATAGATCGCATTCGCACGCTCTCGCACAATAGCATCGAATCGCGTCTGCCTTTCTCGCGCACACAAGATCGGATAATTCGCCTGAGAAACGGGGCTCCTTTCGTATTTTCTTTATGTAGCGAAGACCTATTTGTTTCAACCTTATTTCTTGTCTCGCTAAAAAAATAGAGCGTGTCAGAGATGAAAACTGCTGAATTCAGTTTCTACAAACTTTGCTTTCGATTTTGCATAAATCTCCGATCAATAATCTCGCGCGATATCGAAAATTCCATAATATCGCACATCTCGCGCGTCTTGTACGTGATAAAATTTTTATCAACCACTTCTTTTTATTTTGCGCATATATCTTTTTATACAATGTTGATATGCTTTTCTGTAGTTGCAACATTGGGATATAATTACGATTTATTTTACATGTATATTAATCAAATATCTCTTCCAGTATTAGATTCTACTAACTTTTTGTAAAATTACTCGTAAAAGAACATTTTTGAAGACAGTATTCCTTCTGACGTTATTTCTTATTTGCGTACTACTTTTAATATTCTTGCACAATAAAAGAATCGAAACAGAATTTAGAAAACTCAGGTCAACATTGGCTCTTGTGTTTCTCTGGAGGTGTCCTCTCTTTCTTTCTATTTCTCAAAAGCTCCTTCAATAACAATAGATAAATGTCTAATCGAAATCGCCAAAATACCAAAGATCGCAAAAAAGCTGTTAAATTCTCGCGTCGAATTTCTTACGCGGAACTTGACGGGAAGCCGCATCTGTTCGCGCGCAATGCACAGGTATCAGATAACGCGATAACAAAAAGCTCATTCTCTTATATCAGCGTTCATTATAGTGATCGACTCGAGCGTAAATATTGATAGGCATCGAGCGCACGGAAGAGGTTAAGCTCGATCTCGGCGGGTCACCGGAGTCGCGGCAGGTCGGAAGCGGCCTAGCCTCGTTAGGTTACGCCAAGACAAAGACAACCCGGCGGAGGGGGGAAGAAGGAGAGCGGAGCGCGAGCGGAGAAGCAAAGAGAGAACGAGAGAAATGGAGCCGCATGGCACGGAGTCGTGGCTTACCGTGCGAAAGGCTGTTCCTCGACCTCGTAGAGCTCCTCGAGGGTCTGCTTCGAGAGAAGTCTCTCCAGTCTCTCGGGCGTGGGAGCGAGATGCCCCGGGATGCTGGTAGTCTCGAACAGGCTGTCCACGGTCATGGCCGTTGCTGCCGCGGGGGGGTTTCCGTCGGCGGTCGCACAAAAGGGACGGACTCCGCGACACCCGGGAGCCCTTTTTCGACGTAGCACAAAATCCCCAGGCGGATGACGAACGCCGGCGCGCACACACAGATCAGCGTCACTGACAATGAGAGGAAGGGTTCTTTGTTGTATTCCTTCCCCGAGTCGTTCCTCTCTTTCTCTTTCTCTCTCTCTCTCTCTCTTTCACTCCCGGCCGATCTTCCGATCGCGATCGCGGTGGACGCGAACGCGCGCGCGCGCGCGCGCTCGTTTCCGTTAACGCCACGGAGATCGAAAAGTCGCGTCGCTGTCGCGCGTGATCGACGCCGCAGCGCACATCTCAGACCTACGGAATCGGCCGAATCGAAGCGGTAATCGGGCACGATAAATCTGCAGATCGTCCGGCACGTTCACGCGCGTGTCGCGTGAAGTTGTCCGCACGTCGGGCGCGCAAGCGCGCTCGCGAACACGTACGCGGGGTCCACAAACTCGCTTCGCTTCGTAACCGACTTCGGGGCGGTGCACACGCGCGCGCGCGCGCGCGTCTGTTTCCGCTCGTGCGCGGGGTGCGCGTAACCGAATCGCGCGCGAGACAGCACCAACCGAGGACAGGCAAACACGCTTCTGATCCGCTCGACGCCGCGCACTCGTCTAGTCGTCCACACGTCGCGACGATCCACCGACAATTGAGCCTGCCGCCGCCGTCCCCACTACCGGCACCACGGCGCGGATATGGCTAGGGAGGGGGAAAGAGACCGAGTGGTGGAGGCGCCGAACATGGCCGAACATGGCCGAACATGGCCGAGCGCTCTCCGTTCGAATGCGCGCCCGTTTACTTCCTAGTCTCCAGGACCGCCTGGAGCGCGCGAGCTTAGAATTCAGAACCTTTGGGCGACGTTTTAATGTTCCCAGATTCCCCTGATTTCTTCTCCTACACGCGCATACCTAAGCCGAGCGTTAGTTATATTTGACTTTAGCAAAGCAAGAAGTCGCCGAATGGCCGTTCCGTTTCTCTCTCTCTCTCTCTCTCTCTTTCTCTTCTTTCTTCGTTCTGCCGAGCGTACTGTGAGAAAGTGTATGCTCGATTTACAATTTCTTCCAATTATATATATAATCTCGCGCGCATTTGAATAATAATCAGATAAATACGTTTTTTTTTTTTTCAAATAATTTTCGCCGAGCATACGTCAGAGAGATGGAAAACGCGTCGATCGTGATTGTCGCGTTTCAACGCCTTGGCGTACCGTTCCGACGCGCGGCAAACTTCATTCGAATCGCGTGAATTAAATGAGGAAAAGGCGGCCGTGAGCACGGGCGTGTGCTATCGATTTAACAAGTCGGCCACGGGCGTCGTGATACTTCCCGTTCTATTTTACATCGTTAATCTTCAGCGTTTCAAAGTTCATTGAATATGCGCGCGCAACAGGACAAGCGCGAAACTTTGTGCGATAGCCTCTCTCGAGTGTGGCTTATAAATAATTTATCGCTTTCCGGCATCTCTTCTTCGGCCTTTCGAATTTTACGCGCACGCGGTCTCGGGACTAGACGGACGTATCTTCCTTCTCTCTCTCCTTCCGCATATCCTTCGGACTCCCATATTCTCAAAGCTCGGCCGTGTATTCAGAGCCGGTAAATTGAATAGCTTGCAGTCTCACTGCCGTAAACGGTCCTCCTTACCTCGCGGAGTAGCAAACAAACGCGGAGCCAGGAGGCCTGTAAAGCATGACAGGATCTTGTCAACCGCCGTACATGATTACGGCGAAGCGAGCATGAATAATGGAATGCATAATTTATCGGTTTTGCAGCGAAAGAGACGCACGGTGCGACGCGGGAGGGAGCGACGCTGTCCAAGGTGGCGCGAGGGGGAGAAGCGCGGTGCCGCACAATTACGACTGCACGCGCGTGCGTTACAGATCCTTTTAATAAGCCGCTGCTTAAGGCTTCCGACGCGCTCAAATAAATCAGGCGATCTCTCGATAAGGATGACCGTTCTCCACGACGCTGCGCGTAACACTAACGCGATGATAGATGTAATCTTTCTTTCTTTTTTTCTTTTTTATTACGCTCTTCTCTCGCTTTCGTCGCGAGATATACGCCGCGCTCCGAGCACTCCTTTCGGGCGACACCGCGAATGACGGTAAATAAAAAACGAGCCGCCAAGTTCAAGCGCTCAATGAAAAGTGGCCTGCGATGTAACAGTTTAAACGGAATTCGGGGCAGGAATTTCGGTGTGCTCCATAGAGATAAATCTTCGCCGCTCTCATCACGTCAGACAGTCAATGGAGCGAACTCCTTGAACGCCCCGGGCTCCGTACGACGTACACACGGGACCGTAAATGTCTTCAGTCGCGAATTTGTGCGCGTCGGATGCAGAAGGATATTTGGGACGTGTGCTCCTTGTCTAATTGTACGCTCGTCGCGATTGTTGGTCATTCGAGAAAACCGTCGCGAAACAGCTGATATTTCATAATTTAACGTAAGAATGTTCAACTAATATTAATACGATTTAACAATAATATAATAATTAATAATATAGCAATAATAATAACTTGTAATAACTACATTGAGAGAAAAATATAGATACTTCTGGCCTCAATCACAATTTTATAATTTCTAACGATAATTATGGTTAACGTAATTATGCATATGGTTAAGTTAATCATATTTCGTGTTAGAAATATTATAAAAAAATATGGTTGTGGCCAAAAGTAACTACACTGGAAACTCTTATGGGTTGTCACTGCTTCTACTCAATATTCGGTTAATTTGATTAAAACAATGAGATAAGATTAGCGACACATTGGGTAAGCTTTACTCAATATGTTGTTAACTTATCTAATTTAACTTTCATGTTAGTCATAATTTTACCTTCCTTTTAGTCAAAATTAATTACATATTGAGTAGGAGCAGTGACGACTTTTGGACTAGTTAAAAATGACTCAAATTGAGTCATAATTTGACACTATAAATTTAACAGTATATATTTTTCTCTCAGTGTAGCAATAATGTTAATATAACAGTCTATATAATTTAGTGAAATGAACACTAAATAATTTAGTGAATGGAAGAGATGAACGAGTCAAAAATGCTCAACAAACGCGAACGTTTGACACAAAAGCAGCAGCTCGAAAAACGGAACGATGAACTCGAAACGAAAGGAATATTTCGAGGAAGGACCTTTTTGTGACTTTGATATAATAGACCACCCATAAATATTTGAAATGTTTACTCTCGCAATACGCACATTTAGAAGGGAAGCACACGCCTCAAATGCGCTTCGATATACGTGCTTTAAGACACTTACGGCCTCTCTCGCGCGTACGTATTCGTCACACTTTAGACATGTTCGGCAAACTGCACGAGCGCTTATATATAGGTCATGCCGTAGCGAATAAGGAGAAAAAAAGCGAAAGAATGCAGCTTGCAGTAACATATATGTGTTATGTGCTGGTAGATGATGCAGATATCGGCGGTTGTCGCTCGCATTTCGTCTGGCTCGGCTAATCGTGTCGCAATATCGCGCTCATAACGATTAAAAAATGCGACGTCCCACTCTGTCGCACTCACGTTTCGCTCCTTTGCCTTCGGGTCTTCCTTCCATCTTACACATCCGGAAAGATTCCGAGAGGCGGTGACGACGACACAGGTGATTCATCGCACGCCGGCATCCGTCGTCCCGAACGCGTTCGCGCGAGTTTTCTAGGATCGGCGTCTGACGCACGCGGCAAAATTTGCAGGGGGAACGAAAATACACAATTTGACTGTGTACAAATATTCTGCGTTTTTCTGTTTTAAGATCATCTGGCCTCGACGATGAGAACACCTGAAGCAACTGCCTGGCAATTTATTCCGAGAAGTGAAAGAAATCTTTTTATTTCTTACCTAATTTTAAAGTTGATAGGCTCAGAAATTACATGTTCTCTGAAGGCTCGTATAAAACCGTTAAGAGCGTCCGTTTTGGTAGAAAATACCAAACAGATTTAAATATTTGGTTCCTTTTCTTCAAATTGTCGTTTTTACTGTTCTTCTTTTTACAACACAATATTTATACTTCGTGAAAAAGGCTTTCAAAATTTTTTAGAATCAAAATGAAATTAACCCATTAAGGCCCATGGGCCAGCACAGCCGAGATAGCGACTAACTATTGGATTCATAGCCTAAGGTAAAAATTGTTTAAACAATTTTTTAACTGTTTAAACAATTTTTTGTTTACTGTTTTTTGCAAAATCTAACAATGTCATTCGATTCTACATAAATTATGAAGATTTTGTCTGAAATATTTTTTTGTAGGAGCTTTAGTTTCGCCAGAAAAAATTAAAGAAGAAGATAGTTTTTCGATCCTTTTTTGTTTGCGAAAAAAGTCGAAAAAGGATAAAAAACCACCAATAAACTAATAGTTTGTGGCTATCTTGGCTGTGCTGGCCATGGACCTTAATAAGTTAAGGATTAAAATCATATATTGTCCAGAATGTTTAACAAGAGATTTGAAGTAATTCTAAAAAGTGTGGAAATAATCGGCATTCATAATTGAATTGCAAGCGAAAAAGGTTTTAGTGATGCAAGAGATAATGAATGAGTCAAATGCTTTATGGATGTTTGACACAAAAGTCGTTCGTAAAACGGAACAATTGACTCGAAAGGAATATTTCGAGAAACCAGAAGAACCGTTTTATGATACAATAGACTAGCCGTAAATATTTGTTCTCACAAAAGCCTGAAATTTTTGTTCTCACAAAAATGCATTTTGTTCACATGGCGAGAGATGCTTGAGCAATCGTTAAAGCAGTCTTCACTTTTGCGAGACCATAGAAAATGAACTCTCGTTTTTTCTTCCTTAATGATTGAAAACTCGATTTGTTGCGACGCGATTTCACGGATATCTGAGCCTATTAGCGCTGACTGTTAACATTGGTGCGCCGCGAGATAATTAACTTCGACCCGGCGTTTAACTGTGTTTAGTGCACGTGCGGGAAGGAAACTATTTCGAGCTCGCGGCGTGTCGACAAGGAAGTAATATTTCTAATGACGTTACTGGGGCGTGCTAAGTTTCGTTACAAGATACCACCGTCAGTATATTAAATGTAGACATTAGTCAGTTAATGTTTATCAGCACGAGAGAGAGAGAAAGAGAGGGAGGGAGACGATGGATGTCGGACGCGGAGACTTAATTGGATCATAACTCATCTCGCGCAGCGTCTTCCTCTCGCGGCAGGTAAACGCTACGTCGTTTCTTTTCCGCGAGCCTGTATTTCTCGGGTCTTCCCGCGTTCTCGCGCATGCTGATGCGTATCCGCCGATCATCTCGCGATACGCGGAACTCTCGGTGCGACGCAGTCCGAGCAGAGATCGCCTCGCGAACCATAGTAAATAAATAGAGATAAGGCGAAAAGAAATCTTTCGTAAATTGTACGAGTTTCATGGATGTGCGAGATCTCTCCTCTTCTAGGCGCAGAGGACCAAATGTTACTTTTCGTCAAAATAAATGTACCTGAAAAAAATTTTAATTAAAAACGAACGAATCAGAAAATTTTGTTTTGATTGATCAAATATTCTAGTTATTATAAATAGAACTTTCTATATCTTATAAAGTATTGAGTTCTGGTATAATTACTGTGACCATCCGTCCTATATTACAGAGAACAGTTCTTTTATTTTAGGTCTGTATCCCTTAGATTCATTTTTTCTTGAAAACTCACTTTGTCCTTTATTTCTGAAAAGTCCTATAAAATGTCCTATATTTCAGTCTTTATCACCTTTGTATACTTTGCGTCATATTTAAATACACATGTGTTTCTTTTTTTACATATAATTGTTTTAGTTTACAAAAGTTTACTTTTTTCTCATATAAATATATAATCAAGAAAAATAATAATAAACTTACATTGCACTTTTTTGTGAAAGAAGGGTACGTGGCGATGCCCTTTATTTTTTTCAAAGAAATATAGTCATCGTAATTATAATAACTAGATTTTTTTTCATTGAGATACAATAAAATTCGATAATTCGACGTTTTTGAGCTTTCTCAGAAAACTCTTTAAGAATTTCCCCGCGACGAAATCATCGTAATTCCGTCGGGAGCGTCGCCGAGGATATCCGACGTGGAATGATCGATGAATGTTTCTCCGCTGTTTCCGAAACGCTCTTTAGAATTCCATTTCGGGGAGGATCGACGATGGCGAAACGGACGACGCGACTGACGCCTCGCTCGATTCGGCGGGCCCTGAACCCGCGGAGGAGAGTCGACGGGTGTCGACGGCGAACGTGGCTGGAATCGTGTTCGCGGACATTTCCTGCCAGGCTCTTCCGGCGCGCGCTTAACGGCCGTACAAAAAGCACGCGCGTCTGCTTTGTCCCGTCCCCCCGTCGCTCTCCCCACCGTCCGTACGTACGTTTTCGTAACCGGGCGCCGATCGCCGAGGTTGCAGCTTCCGTCGCTGGCGTCTCGAGGGGGAGAGCGAGGCCGGGGGGGAGAAATTCCCGGTAACTTTCCCTCCTACGCGCTGCTCGAACGGATCGCTCTAGCGATGGGATCAACCCTGATTTTTCATTATTTCATCGAGCTAGTCGTCAGCGGCGAGTTCTCCCCGGCGGCGAATTGCGTCGTATCTCTCCCGAGAACCGCGAGAATGCCTCGCCTCTTTCGACTGTGACAGATAGCGCGGCTCGAGGCCGCGTACTTTCCGCGAAACTTGTAATTTGCCGTAGAGATACCGCGTTGCGACAGATTAACACGAGCTTATTTACACAATCTCCCGTACGAGACTTCCAGCCAAGTCCCCACGACACGCAACACAGTCGAAAGAGATGTAACGCGAAAGATCGGAGTCCATTTCGGAGTCTGACAGCACAAACGAGGCAAACGTATCCGCAATCATAAGATGCATCATTTATCTTTGTTCGTCTTTTGGTGAACAAGAAGGCTAAATGATGCATCATGCATGAAACGGAACGGCACCTTTAAGTAGGCGCTACTCTTATTTGTGTCCTTAAGTATCTTTCGCGTACTTATTGACGATCCTCGGAAGGTGGACACGCGAGCTATATTTATCTGAAATATCCCGTTTTATCCGCAATCTCGCTCTATCTGAAATGAGGTAAATCAGACGCTCCCGCAATGGCCCTAATCGCCGTCCCCGGCGATGTCCGCGTTTCAAGATGCTAACAGCACGCCATAAATTCTTCTTCCGTCTCCGTATCTCGTCGGGTCCCGCTCCCTGCAAAAATCGGGAACGTTATCATTCATTCTCCCTTGCCCTTATAAAGGTTGCATCGACCGCTCGATCGCGCGCGGTGACGAGAATCGGATCGGGCCCATCACTATGGGGCCCCAGCTCGCCGAGCCTTTCTAATCCGTTGGGTTTGTGAGCGAGTTGATGTTTTCGCGCCAGCTAGTAGATGCGGTAACAGACGTGATGCCTAGCAGAAGGGGCAAGGACGGCCGAGGCCGACCGTGGCTGACTTGCTCGCGCGAGAGGGAGTCCGAGGGTCCGCAGAGAAAGAGAGACGGAGAGATCGGGGTGGACTAAACAGCAACGACCGCGCGCGCCCACGTGCGTGTGCGAGTCCGCCGCGCGCGTGGTACGAAGGCTGGCGGCGCGAGAGGTGGCCTGTGTGCGTGCGGCGTGGTTGCACGATGCCACCGACACCGGATCCCGGGGAATCGTGTGAGTTAGGAGCAACGTGGGATTTTGCGAGGCGCTGCATAGCGCGATGGAATTCCGTTCCCTCGGCGCGCGAGAAGAACGTCCTTCCCCCTCCCCCGATGCGGGACGCGTCGCGTGCCGCGATCCTCGCGTCTCTCTTTCTCTCGAGAACGATAAACAAATTCGCACAGTTCCCGATTCTTTTTCCCTCCCCTCTAGAACATAAATTACAGCCTTTTAAATTGTTTGCTCACGAAAAGAGACGGGACGCCGTTAAGCGCGTCGATTCCATTGCGAGCGGAGACGGGACGGGAGGGAGGCCCCTCGGGCGGCCTTCAAGGCTCCGGTGGATTTGAAATGGAATTTAAATGGCTCGGTACGATAAAACTTGCACTTACGTACTCCTTTTTACGTCAGCTCCCGCGGATCCGAGTAATCAACGACGGCCGCCGTTTATCGCACGCGGAATGCGTGCGTACGCAGGTGCATCGTCGTCGATGCTCGCAAACACGTTTCAGGAATGCATAATTTATCCAATTTAAATTATACCGCGGCATTCTCTCGGTAATCGTTTTTATTTCAGGACGTCGACAAGATTCATTTGCGTTGAATCACTCGATTATATATATATATATATATATATATATATATATATATATATAATCACGTTCAAGAATTGCACGCGCAAGTGGCTTTAAAGATGCTCCTGAAGAGATCGATGAAAGTAAACAGCTACGTTTTGTCCGTTCTATTCCTTGCGTTCGTTGTGATTTCCTGTTTTTCTCATTCTAGTATCATATTCGGGGACAGTTGAATTCTCTGATGCACACATCGCGTCTTCCACACATTACAGTCCTCGCAGACTCAGCCTCGATTACAGATCTTTGTTTTGGTACAAGCCATCGTCATCCAGCGATCTGTATTCTCGCAGGTTTCTGACAGGTCGGAGTCCCAAAACATTCTCGTATTCCTCACATTCCTCGAAAAGAAACGCATCGTGATCTCGATAGCTCTGATAATCTACATCTAGAAAGTTACAGAATTTTGTGTCACACATAAGAAAAAAAAGAGGCGAAAAAAGTTATAAATTACACTCGAGATCTCTCGTTCGGATTTGTGAAAAAAGAACCGTGTCTCTCGGAGCACGGAACACAAATTTACTCTCTCCGGCCTCCAGGGACTCCGCTTCAAATCCTCGGAACAATGAACGCCGATGAGAACGGCGAAAGCGAAAAATGCAGATGATCGCAGTGATTTAAGACGTGTACGAAAAACAGTCGTTGGAGCTCCAGACACTCGCTTAAATATCAAATTGATGCAAGTCCCAATGGTATCCAGACGTTGCAACCAGTTTTCTCGCATGCAGATATCGGTGTGCCATAAATCGTGGATAAAAAGGGCCATTAAATATACTTGGGCACGCAGGAAGGAGATGATACGTTCATTTCCTACGACGGGAAATCGTAACAAGGAGTCTTGCAGTTTTCTTGCAGTGTCGATATATTTGTGAGACTTTCAATTGTACAGCCGACTCCTTTACATACAACATACATAAGTATCTTATTCCATAATCAAATCGCTCATATTATTAGATCAAAGTAAATAATCATACGAAGCTTAATAATCCGTTTTCGATAACGTTCTGTCGAGATGTTTGAGCTGGAGAAGGCTTACGTTGCTGGTTTATCTGTAGTTATTAATTATTAAATCGATTAAGTTCAATTATTACGATGATCAAATAAAATGAATGTTTTATTATTAGGTCGAATAAATATCACCGGAATTTTCATGGAAATTTTTCACGGAAATGTGTGATTTTCCCCTTGAACAATTTTGGTTCAATCTGATTTCGAATGTTCGAAATGTACACGAATAAAGAAAAAAGACCAACATCCGTTTCTGGTAACGAATGATAATGAAAAGCCACTTACCAATACTTACTGCATATTAATAAAAACTATACACCATGTAAAGTGAATATGAATACATTAATTACTATTAAACAACTAAATATTTATGATCTATATCAACAAAAAAATTTTTTTTTCATTGAAAATGAGAAATTCTTGAAGTCGCTTCGTAAAGCTTCACAAGTAAATCACTATAGTAGACATAATTGTATATATACTTTACTCAATTATTATTTAATTTATATTAATTTAAATCAGACTAACTTTAAATTAGAAACCAAATTAAAATAACATTTAAAAAATAGAACTTTTTTCATTATGATCGTTATTAATTCGTGATATAATAGAAGAGTTCGGCACTAAACTATGACAGTATCTCGGTATGTCTCATATCAATCGGTCCAGAGTACAGAGTACAGGTGATGGAAGGAAAGCGACTATATCACAGAGAAGCAGTGACGGTGGCGATAAGAGATCGTAACTACCAAGTCTTAGCTGCAATGGCTCTCTGCATTAAAACGTTCTTGCTTCGCTGTTTCATGCGCTCAATGAAGTATTCCTTGCCTTCCAGGTTAGTGTCGACGGGCTCGACCCCTTCAGTCTGGCAACAAACGAGATTTAGTTGGCTCGTGGCTAGTGTTTCTTCGCGCGCGTGGCTCATCATCATCATTATCGTCACTTTCTTCATCTGTTATATATTCTTCATTTTTTTATCATCGGGTTATCATGATCATCATCGTAAAGATGAGCTGATCATTTCGTCGGCCGAAAACCTACGCGAAGTCTAACCAACCTTAGTGCTGGCCGCATCGCCCCCCTCTCCCTCTCCCCATCTCTCATAGTCGTCATCGTCTCTCTCTTCTCCTTCGCTCAAGGGTCCAGCTTGTCTCTTATTCGGCAGTACGGTTGAGCTACCGCTATCACCCTGTTGATGTTCAACGTCGTCGCCTCCTTCGAGCATCTTGTTGATCTTCTCCTTCGCTTCGTCAACTTTCCTCATCGGATCGGGAGAGTAGCTGCGATCGCTGTATCTATCGCGCGATTGACGGCGGTCTCTGAAGTCTCGCCTGTCGCGGAAATCACGGAAGCCTTGTTTGCCATGAAAGAATCTACCACCACGATTACCACGGCCGCCACGACCACGATTGTTGAAACCACCACCGCGGCGGTTGCCGAAACGATTATTATGCTGATTGTTGTAGAAGCGGTTGCGATTCTGGAAATTGCCACCGCCACGATGATTCGGATTGTTAAAGCCTTGGAAGCGAGGCTTGTAATACGTGCCGCGATTGTTGTACGGTCGGAATTGTCTCTTGCGATAGTAACCCCGATCGCCTGACCTGCTGCGACTGCGACTTCTGGTATATGATCTCGATCTTGATCGTGACCGCGATCTGCTGTACGTACCGGAAGGAGATCTGCTGTATTTTCTCTCATAACTGCCGGATCGACGATTTGAATATGAACGAGAGCGACTGCGTCTCGGCGATCGAGATCTGGACGAACCTGAACTGGAGGCACTGCGAGATCGACTACGTGAACGTTTTGCCGGACGATCCCTACTCATACGCTTACTCATGCCGCCTCTGCTCGAGTCGCGTTTCTTCGGAGTCTGTCGATGCTGACCTCGCTCGGCCTCGCTATCGGAATCGGTTCTCGGGCCTTTGGCTTGCGTCTGGTTCTTTGCCGTTGGCGGAGGACGCGGTGGTTCCGGTGGATGTCCAGTTCCGCTATTCTGACCGATCGGTTGAAACTTGCCGCCCAAATTGTTGTTAGAGCCGAACTTGGTCGGTGTAGTCTGTGAGACGGACATAGCAGAATCCTTGTACGATTGGAACTTGTTCTGTGGTTGCGGTGTCGGATACTTGACTGGCGCTTGTTTTGGTATTGGAGGCTCTTTCGGCAATGGTGGTGGTGGTGTCGGTGTAGGCTGAGGCGGAGGTGCTCTCTTCTCAGCAAGTTCGCGTTGCATTTGCTTCCGTATGTTCAAAGATTTCTCAAGAGCCGCACGTTGCAATCTTTCCTCCAGTTCATTGTCATCGTCCTCATCGCTATCCACGAAAACATTAGATTGTACCTTCTTACTACTCTCCGGTGGGACATCTTGCCATTTTTGCGAAGGAACGTCCTTTTGTCTAAAATCATGCGTGAATGTGAATTCACAGCTATATAAAGTATAAAACAATACATGTTGCAAATTATATTTATTGTAAAATCTTGCAAGTGCTTCATATTATTTACCTAGCGGCTTGCGCAGCCTTCCACTTTGCATTTAACGCAGCGGTGTCTAGCGTAGGGAGTTTCGGTTCGGGATGAATCAACTGGGATTCCTGTTCAAATATGTCTGTCAGTGGCTTCCTCTGGATTTCTGCAACAAACGATTATGGTGAGATCTTGATTTGTGTTCAGTATACTTTAATATGCATTTTATGCTATTTTATATGTACCTTTTCTCTGTTGTGCTGTCATTGGTACCCTGGATTCTCGCTCGTGATACGCCTTTGAACCTTCGTCTCTCTCCCTTTCCCTCTCTCTGCGCAGCTCTTCTTCCCTGCGTGAACTTTCAGCGAGCTTCTCCGCGTTGCTAAGAGGGGAAGGTATGTCATTATACTGTGCTACATACCTAGTAAATATAAAAACGTAAGTAGAGTTCGATATCTGACGGCCGCGAGATTTCCATTCATTTGCGATAGCTGAGGATATGAAAACAGTATAAATAAAAATCGCGAATTTAAGTCAAACTGCTTAACTGGAAGGTAATAAAGAAAAATATTAAACATATTGTTATGAGAGAAAATTCTAACAATGGTTCCAACCTTTTAAGCGCCGCACAGTCTTTCTCAACTTTCGCATAATAAGCATTAAGTTTGGATTCTAACTGTTCCAAGTCCGGCAAAGATGACTTTTTCAACGCTTCTAAATCCCGTTCGAGCTTGTCCTTGTTTTTACGCTTTTTCCTTTCTTCCTTCTTCTTCTTCTTCCGGCTCTTCTTGTCTTCCTTTTCCTTATCTTTCCCCTTCTTTTCTTTCTTCTTCTTTTTCTTCATTTTCTCACTTTCAGAATGTTTCTTTTCCTTTTCCCTTTCTCTTTTCCATCTTGCTGTTTCTTCCAAGAATTTTCTTACCTGTTCGCATATATAAAAGCAATCCTGCGTTACTGTCATTTTCACGTTGCATACTTTATGAAATATGTCGCGATTGAACAAAACTATAAAATTATACTTGCCTTGTCTTCGTAATCAGAATCATCCTTGGTTTGCTCAAGAAACTTGCGTACTTTGATTTCGTAGTCATCCATTTTCTCGCGTGTATTTGCGGTGTAAGACGCCGGTGCGACAGTATCATGAGTGGCAGTTGCAGCGGGAGGATTATTATACTGGGCCATCCGCTTGCTAAGTGGCGACAATGAACTGCGATGATCTTTCTTGTGTTTACGTTTACGATTTGGCGATCGAGATGCTGATCGTGAACTTCCCGATGACGATGAGCTGCTCGAGTCTGAGCTCGAAGAGGTCGAAGATCCGGTAGATGAAGAACTCGAGCTGGAGCTCCACCTTTGTCTCTTCTTTGACCTAGATTTTCTCTCTTTCTTACGTTTCTTTTTGTCTTTTTTGTTTTCTGCAGTGTCGTTTTCAGCTTCGAAACTCTTAAAGG
Organism: Tetramorium parvispinum; assembly: GCA_011638315.1. Taxonomy (NCBI): domain Eukaryota; kingdom Metazoa; phylum Arthropoda; class Insecta; order Hymenoptera; family Formicidae; genus Tetramorium; species Tetramorium parvispinum. Next base: position 6,485 of record VBVR01001153.1, on the reverse strand, counting down.
TATCCAAAGGGTTCAGTGATGCTGTGAGAGTCTTGGACTTTATGTATTCAATAGAATTTCGCGCTTCCTCGTGATATGGTGCAATCGCCAAACAGTTCTCATATGCTTTTTGGGCGTCTTCGTATTTTTTCTCGTCTTCGTAACTGCGCCCGAGTGCAACCAACGTTTCTGCCATATACTTACGAGCATTTGCATGCGTTTGATTTAATTTCAAGGCTGTCTCAAAATCGTCAATCGCCTTCTTGAAGCTTCCGCTATTTGCATATCTATAACACAAAGTAATACATTAATAAAAATGCGTATGTACATATATCAACACATTAAACACGAGTGCAAATTTTATTTAAAAACTTACAATGCTCCTCGGGCAACTAAACCCTCAACGTTGCGAGGATCAACCGTGAGCGCTTTGTTGAGGCATTGGAAAGCTTCGGAATGACGACCGGCCTTGAAATGATCTATACCCTCTGCAACACTTCGAAATGCCCACTTGCTGGCCTGTGTCTGTCGCAATTCAGAAGCGTATTCATTCGGCGGAAATCTTTCTCTGCGCATAATATAACAAACATAATTAGACATAATATAGAGAAATTAAATTAATAAATTTTATAACGATATATTTCTTATTTCTTACCTCAATCCAACCATATTGGAATGATTCTCTTGTCCAAGGCCGATTAAGTCGCTCAGATATTTTATGTTGTTTGGATTGTTGAAGCCAGTACTATTCTCCAACAGCGCTTCATAACTCTGGCCTTTGTTGTCGATCGCTTTCCTATACCACAGAGAAAAATACCTAATTATTAAAAATGCAAAAATCAGCGTGACCTTTGCCAAAGAAGAGGAAACCAAAGCTACTTCATTAACGGTAAAACCAAAGACTTGATAATCACACAGCCGAGGCCTTATTCATCCTGTCAATAAATAACATCGCTTGTCTGGCAATTCGTGTGCGCCTGCTCTCCGATATCTCGTTATACTCCATTATCATTTTTGCTTTGTAAGCACATACATATTTATGCGTGCATGATTTGTTGCAGTCTTCCCATATACACATATAACAAAGTTTAATTATTCATTTATTCCTGTACAATGACGTTCCTTCACTTCGATCTGCATGTATTAATCAAAGATACGATACTAATACCAAAAGCGCTTAAATATCATTTTGATCCTTCTTGATTGCATCATATACAGATTATTGTGCAACTTTTAGTATTAGAGTCGTTCAAAATCTACCGTTTGTACCGTTAAGAAGCAGCAGGGGTCCGAAACAGGGATACGGTGCAGAAGATAAGATTCCTTTTTATTAGCAGATATAATCTCATTGTTATAAATTTACATTGGTATCAAAACCGTATTATGTAAACTCGTCTCTCACCTTTCACCGTTAAGACGTATATTTCTAGTATTTTGTAATCAGAGGATTTTTTTCTCAACACAAAAGCACACGGCCTATCATCAATCGGTGTGGTTTCGGTTTTTATAAGTTTTTTTTGGTGCGATAAAATAAATTGCATAACCCTAGAATAGGTCGGGAGTCACGCCTGAGTATATCTTCCAAGGCGGACCAAAAAAATTTTTTTAGATGTAGAGTTTCATCTGTTTGCATTTTGTGGTGTCAATTGTCAACATGACAGCACTTTTTTTTTATTTGTCAATATAAGCTGTAAGTTTAAACATTAAGGCATTATTATGATAAAGCGCGATTCTTTTGAAAAGTAAAAGTAAAAAAGTTTTTGGGCGATTAAGATTCGAGTTGTTTGGTCTCTGCTTCAAATCTCATAAACTTCCTCTACAGATCTATGCCACCTTACCTTCAATAATGAAAGTACGATCGGACACAAAAATATGAACCTCTTGCCATGATACAGAATGATTTGCACAAAAAGATTACATTAGTATACATTTCAAAAGAATACAGTAACATACATATAGATATATTCTTCACTTGATACCCTTATAAGAGACCAAACAACTTTAAATCAGTGTTATACCTACCGTCTGTTGCATTCACTCTGACAGCTCACGGCTCAATGTCTCATACTGGAAATTCAACTTCAAAAGTCATTTGCGCCATAGTCTGGCTGGTGCTTTGAGAGTAATATATCACAAACGTAGATAGAATATGTGCGCAACAGAGCCATGTCAACCAATGCTCAAGGTTTGAATTCATTTGTATCACATTAGAAATTCATCATCATACTGACTATCAACTTTTTACGTTACATAGAGTGTCTGGCACCTAAATTCATAAAAATGTGTAAGAGGAATCAAAACTAATTCACCTAATTTTGTTAGTATCACAGTGCTTCTGTTACAGTTTCGACTTTCTTTTCCCACCATGCTGTGTTATCCTTACCTTCATCTTATTTATTAAAAAAATAACCAAAAACGCGAAAAAAAATACGACATATGTAATAATAAAATCTATTGATATAGAGCAGCACACAATTAAAAGAAAAAAATCAGTGTAAACTTAACATCTCAATGAATCACAATTAAATTTAAAAAAATATATGTGTATTCTGTATCACAGTGCAAATACTCTTATAGTAATATACAATGAACAAAAGTGTGACATCACAAAATGCTCTCATTGTTGATGACGTGAATAAAATGTCTCCTGAATATAAGGAGTCAACTTACAAGAATTAGTGAAGCATGTTATGGATTCGGTAGTAGACTTGCAATTATATCTAGTCAGTTTGTGGGTGCATGTATTGTGTTAACTTACTTATAGGCTTCTGGAAGATCATCGGAATGGATAAGTCCCATAGATGGGTGAGGCGCTTGCCCTTCCCGGGCAGGTACGTTCATAACTGCAACAACTCGTTCAGCTTCAACGTTAACTTCACTGACTACGACGCAGACGAGATCATTTGCCATGTAGCCTCTTGTAACACCCTTCTTGTCCACCGCCGGCACAGTGGCCGTATTTAGTATTAGTGCCTAATAAGCAAAACATACCGAAATCTTTATTATAAAAATCGAATGAAATTAAAAATATATTGAATATGATACATAGAATTGCTAAAAAAAAAAAAAAAATCTATAAATGATACATCGACGTACCTTAATTCCCAATTCAGTAACAACTCTGGGACAGTCACTGCAGTTACAAAGCACCTTCAGAAGAAGACCTGCGGCACTTTTACCCATTACTTGCGCGAAAATTACATCTCCAACTACTAAACTCTATAAATTGGATAAATAATATCAAATTAGAATTGTCATAAAATTTCTTAAAAGTTGGCGCATTTTTATCTTGTAACTTGTTTCTTTATCATTCTATACCTCCAAAAAATTGCGGATGCGTTGAGTTTTCTCCATGGTGACAAAAGTATCAAGTGCTGGCACTGTAGCATAAAACTCTGAAAACACAAATGAAAACACATTATTGCACAATATTGCATAACATTACGCTGCATCCGAATGAAAGACGTGAGAAATTATCACCTTCGTCGTCCATCTCCTGCTTAACACATTCTGAGGATTTCTCCAAGTTTGCTTTATCATACAGGTCGTCAGCTTTTTTAGTGAGAAACTGTTGAAGCTTCAGACGCTTGCCTCTATCTCCGAAGCTGTAAGCAACACAGAAAACTACATTTAATATTCAACAGTATGAAATAGACTCCAAATAATTGTCAAAGCGAATCGATACGTACCTGAGAGTCTTTTGTCGCTGTTGATAGATCTCAAAGCTGGGATCTTTGAGATTCAGCATGACCAGCTCATTTTCGTTGCGTTCTCCCTCCCACACTTTCTGCAACTGCTGACCATGATAGTTCAATGCTTGAGCCACTAGACGCGCGTCCATAGATTCCATTCTAGCTCAGCAAAGAGTCGAACTTAATCTGCAAGAACTAATGAAAATCGTTGCGTTCGAATTATTCCTGCCTTCGAGCGCGGCTACGAAGTCGAGAGCACCTACGTGTCTCCGTTTACATTACGTGTCCGAAAAATGTAGGGACACAGGTACAAATCGTTACACAGGCGTCTCCGATCGGTTCTCTCATGCATAAAAAAAAGACCCTTTAAACGCCCTATTCCAACGTCCTTGAGCCGAACCGTCGTTCGGCGCTGTTCAAATTCTCGAGAAGTTACTCGTCTCCGCTCGTTACCGCGTCGCCCGGTCGTGTAAACGAGTGCTTGGGGCTTGGGCGCTTCCGCCGCACTATCGGAGGATCGCAGGCGTTCCTGGCGCGCGCTCGCGCACCGTCGGCGCGCGACTCGGCGTCGTCGTCGTGAGAGCCGCGATGGACGACGCCCGGCCGCTATTTCGCGACGCCCGACGACGCTCGCGTAGGCGGGCGAGAAACGCGCGCTGTATCGATCTTCCCCGTCTCGCCAAGATGGTCGTTGCAGCGAGACCTCGGGGACTGCGGGAACGGCGGCATCGGCGCCATGACGCACGTCTCTCTTTCTCGCAAGCCCACCTTTCTCTCCGACGTGTACGCCGCCCCGCGATTCTACGCAAGGGTGTTTACTTACCGCACGCCCAATGCTTTACGTGCCGCGCGAGGAGATCCGGTAACGGAACGCGAGCAATTATGCTGCACCCCGAGACATCGTCCGGAGCGAACGAATGCGTGTGGCCGAACGTCGCAGTACGGTTGCACGAGTCACGCTGTGACGCAGCGGAAACGACGACGGACGGACGGCGGTGCGGGACGAGCGCGTCGACGCGCATGCGCGGCGCGCGGCAACTCTTTTATTGAGCGCGCCGGCCGCGCGCGCGCGCGCGCGCCCTGTATAGGAATGCCGCGCCCCGCATGACGAAGTGGTTCTCGCCGAATGATTTTTCTAGAATGTTATACTTTAAGGAGGAAGATAGAGAGATAAAGGGAACTTTCCAGCAAGAGACACGAATCAATACAGAAGTCATTCTGTCATTGTCTCTCGTTTAATATCTAATAAAGATAGAATAACTCCCCAAACAGTAATATAACGTCAATGTTAAAATTTCTTATTTAACAATGTAACTGTTATATACAAGACATGTCACGAGTTATATTGTTGAATGGGAAATTATAACATTGACGTTACATAATTGTTACTTTGTGTCCTATATCGATTTGTCTCTTGCTGGAAAGCTCCCAAAGTTTCTAACTTGAGATATGATTAGGATTTAAACAAGCTATATAATTCTTTTTGTTGCAGATCGCACGGCTCGAAGGTAACCAACGTAGTTGGAATGGAATGAGCCACATTTCAACAATATAATAATTTAATAGATAAATGATGCGCTTAATAATACATATCGAGAATTTGCGAGAATAAATTATAACACGAAACATATTATACAAAATACTTCTTATTTTACAGCTTGTAAAATAAGTACAAAAGACGCTGTCCCGGTTTATGCTCGAAAAACTTGTAACAAGCATATCGAGATAACGCATTCAACAATGATCCCAGTCTTATCTAATTGTGTATACGTAATAGGTGAGGTTTCATAATATATTGTCTTCGCTCATATCTTTTAATAAAAATTATTCCCAACATTATACCCACGTTGACGCTTCTCGGCTACAAAATGATATTAATTATTATAGTTCTAAATTATTATATAATATTAGGTATTATGTTTGCAAACGCGTTCTCGGATACTTTATTTCTCATAGAGGATAATTCCCAAACACGTTCGTCTCTTCAGAATCGTACGACTTTGTAAAATATCATTTATGCAAAGTTTTACACAGCTACGCATTATTTTAGATCGTTGACCTATGTAGTTTATCAATCGTACGCTGCTTATAAACATTTCCACACTCTATCTTTTCTTCTTGAGCTTTCCTTTGCTCTTTGCGTCCACGTTCCAGTAATAAAGAAGCTGTGCCACTATTACACCATTTGCCACAGTGGAAACCACGTACATCGCTATCATAGTTGCGTCACCCGTTTCTTGAATGGAAGTAAAAATTCTCGCGAGAGAACCGAAGAAGAGCAGGAAACATGTTAACGCCGATAACTGGCCGGTACCTCCATTGGAATAATTTGTATAGGCTTGCATACACTGTAATTTCATAAAAATTTGAATTAATATATTTCCAATGTATGCGAGATAAGAATAGCACAAGGTGTCCTTAGAAATAGATAATTTCGATAATTACGTACGATAATTACGATAATTACCTTACTTATAAGTACAATGGGTATATTCATTGCTTGGCATGCCCAGAGAATATGGATAGGCGTCAGCCCGCTGTTAGCTGTAGAAATCACTGCCAGATAAGCGGAAAGAAACGCAGTTGCTTTTCCTGTTTCTCCATTATAATGCATTACTAGAACCGCGATCATCAAAGTCTGAATTCCTAAAAATACTCCATCTCCCCAGGCACTGAAATTAATGTCAATAATAAATATATTTGTACAAAAAGCAGAGAATTTTCTACGCTGACACCAGAGATCGGCAATAGATTAAGAAAAAATTAATATTACATGATTATTTAATTAATTATTAATTCAATGAGAATATTTTC
>VBVR01001152.1:0-33909 GCA_011638315.1 Tetramorium parvispinum | reverse complement strand
CTACATATCTGAAACACTTTGTATTAAGATTAATTGTCCATTTTGAATTATCTGGATTATTGTGAATAAGTATGTAGTATAAGAAGTTAAATGTATTATAAACGTCTAACCTATATTTTCAGATATTTTATTTCTTCAAGGAGAATATAATTTTAACAAATATATTTCTGGTACTTTTAAATCAAGAATATTGATTAAACATTTATGATAATTAGTCATTAATTACCAATAATAATTAGTGATAATTCGATCATTTAAAATGTATTTCAGCGGACAGTGCTAAATCTTCCTGATAATTTCGAGCAAAGGATCGCGTCCCGGCTTGTTCGATAATTGCTCCTTCGTCGTAGCCCACGAGCGGATCCGAAGTGGAAACTGGACCCGTTGCGTTTAAAGAGCTCAGGACACCAAAAGGATCAATTTAGAAATCAGTCGCGGCCGGTCTGGTTAAACCGGTCGTCCCTGCTCCTCGCAATTTCTGAATCGCTAGAAAAAATCCGCTACGAAAGATGCTAAACTAACTGCCTGATGCGTTGCTAATGCCACATAACCGATAAAATGATTATCGAGACTCTGGTAATAGCGAAAGCGCATGATTAAGATGAACTTGTATCAATCTCTCTGCCGCTGTCGAGCGGTTCCACGTTAATTCACTCTTAGTCTTCGTCCTTTTCTCGATTCTTATCGTGCAATTAAACTTCCGCATGCAATCTTCGTTGGAATTTCAGTTATTTAGGCCTATTAGGAAGAATCATTAAGAATTCCAGGTTATCGTAATGGAAACGCTCGAATTGATTTTGTATTAAAATTATTTGAATGCAAACATCTATTCTATCTGGCATATCTCGTAAATTCTCAGAGACAAAAATGTCTTATATGCAGTATTTACTGCAAAAAGAAATAAAATGCTAAAAAAATTATACAAATTTTAATAATTAAAAAAGAAGGGAGCATTCCGATCTTCTGTAATATCTCTCCGAAAATGCGATAGCTTTGGTTTCGATACCTTGTTTCTTTTGAGCAATTCTAAACGGACGGAGCATCAACAGGTATTCGAGACTGGATGAATAATGATATCGGTACGCTACGCGACGAGGGGTTTCTCGGATTATCGATCGTCGTAGGGCACGTCGCAAGGCCGCCACCATCGACCATTAATTTAATTGCGGAATCGCGACGGCAGGGTGTGTGCTCCGAATGCAACGACGATTGTTTCGGTGGAGCGCGATCGCCGGTGTATCCGTCGTAGGAATCCGGCGATGCGGGGGGGCCCATCGCACACGCCTTGGAATCCTGCGTCGTGCGAACGGACCGTAGGGCTCGAGACGCAGGCCCGAGGAAAAAGGGATCACCGCGAAGGATCCTTGGTCCTGAACGCTGCTCCGCTTTCAGCGCGAGCGAAAAGCGAGTCCGAAGGCATTTAAAATTCGAGAAAAGTATTCGAAAAAGAACTATTGATATTTCTTGCGCTGATATAAGTTATCGTTATTTATCTAAATAACATTGATAATTAATAGACGCACATTAGAAATTTATCTTTAGAATAAATAAACATAATAGAGTTTCTATTTTTATTATGTTTAGAATACCGGCTTTGCATTAATATTTCTTTTTAGGAGTGTCTTCTCGTAATCTCGATTTAACATTATAATAATTTTGCAAAAGATGTTGAAAAATCTTTTCTACCTTGAAATATCGATATTCTTTGTAAATTCGAAACGCATGCGAACATCCGACGGGGCATCCAAGATACGGCCGTACCACTTTCGTTATTTCCGTCCCTTTATTCTTCGCTGCGGTATTTCTCGGACTTCCCTCGATCGCATGTCGAACTTCTCGACGCGACCGCTTATGCGAAGTTTGGTCCACAGCAGTGATATCCATTCATTTCGGTATTTTGATGCTTGGGGGAGAGAGCGAAAGCGATGAGCAGAGAGCTGCAGAGGAATCCGATAATCTCTTTAGCAGGGTGTCACGTAGGTGCTGCAGTTACGCGGCAAGTTTTTTCGTTTATCACGTACGAATCGGGGAGGCCTTCTTCCTTCCAGCCGGACCGTGGGATCAAACAGGATTTCACAGACGAGGCGCGGTAACCGAATACACGCCGATCCTGAAGCCTCGAAGCCCGTCGAGAGACGGTACGTTTCGGGCCCGAGAAACGTACTTTTCCAAGATTAATTTGCCGAAGGAGAATCTATTTTGCTTTGACGCAACGTTTCGTCATGGTAGACTAAGTTAAATATTGTTAATCGTGTTATTTGTATTTTCAAGCGGGACATTTGCCCTTGATACTTCAATTCTAATTTCCTGCATTATTTTATTAAATTATTCCTTTCTCTGTTCAAAAAAAGAAATCTCTTTTTATGGCAATATTATGTATTCTAGTCGTACTTCATTCATTTATTCGGAACTGATAAGAAAATAAAAGTATTTACGACTTTTTCTTTCAGCTCATCTAGTTTTTATATGGCACAAACGGTTTCTCACGCTTTCAACGGTTTCATAGGCGACCTGCTTCCTTCTCGTCGGTTGCGCGCGTTACAAATAGCGCTATCGGTCCTCGTACTCGCGTTCGGAGGCGTAAGAACTATGGTAGGTACACTATGGTATACCCGCTACGCAACGGGTGATTGTCACCTGGCCGTAGGAGTGCCAGACCATGGAAGCGCCTTATCGTCTACGACGTGCTACCTTTATCGCACGCAAGGCAGGTAAGCCCGAGGCGGGCGTATCTCGTATTACGACTGTACGGACTGGTGTTTGTATCATAGCGATGACCAATAATCGTAAGTCGGCGATAGTGCGTACGCGCGCGTACGCGGCGGGACGGGAAGGAAATGGGTCGCGCGCGTATACAATTATGACCACAGATACGGTCAGGCGGACTTTAAAAATGACGACGGCAATTTAAAAACCCGTAAAGTCTAATTCATTCGGCGGCACAATCGGACGGATATTTATAGACCGATTCTCCGTACGCCTTCCAGGTGCAAGAACAATAATCGTTTAAATGCCAGCCTTTTAAGCACATTTTTAAATTTTTCGGGGAAGCTTTAAAACTTTTAAATAGAGCATAAGCAATTAAATCAGCGACTCTAATATCACAATTTGTTTTTGAATCTTTATATTGAATTGAAAAAAATTATATTTTTATCAAAAAATTCTAGATTTAAATAAGCTTCTAAATCATATTTAAACATAAAACTTCTAGTTCGATTATCAATGTAGAGTTTTAAATGGGTATATTCAGTGATTGTATTAGTTAGAATTTAATATTTAATTAAACACTTGACAAAATAATTAAAAGCACTATTTTCATTTTATTCTTTTTTATGTAAGTATTTTTTATAAATGATAATAGCAATAGGTTTGAAGGTTTTTAACTGTAAATTAAGATTAGATATTGCACAAATAATATTCTTAGGGGTCATATTAGTACCTTTTTAATTCTGATAAATCTTAGAATTTTGGATTAGAATATTGGATTTCGATTGGATATTAAATTACGCGTTCTTCATCTCTTCATTGATTATCGCCAGAATAAAAAATATTTTTAATGATTTTCATGAATCTTTTGTATACTTGCAAATCTCTATTGAATTAATGTGTACTCAATTAAAATAATGCCGCAATAAGTAATAAGAGCCGTTTGCTCGTGGAAGATTCTTTTTACACGATGTACAACCCGACGCGATCTGGACGCACCGTGAAGTGTGTAGAAACGACAATTCTTCGAAAGCCTTGAATATATTTACTCATGGACCAGGTCACTGTCTCAATACTCCCGCCATTCAACTAGAAATTCTCAACCTGTGGGAATGTTCAGGTAGGCATGAAGAAGAAGCTGACTGAAGTGCAACGTTTCTCTAAGATTCTTTAAGAATACACGGATTTTCGAACGGTGCCTCGCCGACAGTGTCCCACAAAGTGCTCGTTGATCTCAAAAGACGGACAAATGAACCTGAAATTCCGACAGGTTCCCAAGAAATTCAGCGCCACGGTCGAATCCCGGTAACGGCGACGCTGATTGAGCGATAATCGATCGCGAAATTTCTTTTTTCGGCAGAGTGATCGATGATGAAAGGAACACACGCGTCGCTCCTCTTGAAAGAGGAAAGAATCGTATCATCCGAAAACGCCACGTACACGCGCGCCAAGTACAGTAATTCACCGTATCCGCGCGCGAGAACGAGCAAACGGCGATAGAAAGAGGACAAAACGACGGAGGAAGTAAATGAAGGAGAGGAACGGAACGAGAGGCGGTCACCGCGAAATGACGGCGATCTCCGATGTCACACAGAGGACCGCCGGCGTCCCTTCTCGTGGACGAGGAGGAAGAGAGCTCCGGCCGGCTCGTGTTTCGGTTTTCGGCATTCCGAGAAATATTTTCATGCGCCCTCCGCGCGCGCGAGCGGGATCTCCCTGCCGTCCTCTCTTTTCTACTTCTTTCTCCGTGTCATTCTCTCCTTCTCCTTTTCTCGGTCCGCTCTGTTCGGCGGGCTGCGTTCTCGGGGGTGGATGCGATGCACCACCCTCCGTGAGACCCCGAAGGGATAACCAGTATCCAATAACCAAGAATCCCCGACGCGGTAGGTTCGACCGGATGAGAAATATACTGTTCGTGCTTGCCGACCACGGATTACGAGAGTGCTTTTAAGCGGTGTGCTTTTAGGCGTGCTGTTGGATTTATCGCCGTGAAATCGCCATGGAAAGAGAAAGGAAACGAAAAACAAGACAAAAAAATTCTATACAAAAAGACAAGAAGAAAAGTTAAGCTTGAGGTGAAAAAGCTCGCCAATTTTATAGAATATTTTCAGAATTAATTTTTCAGATAAGAATGTTATTAGATTTTCTCAATCTTACATCCTATGTATTAGAATCGAGCGGACTTTAATCATTTAGCAATTTCCTTTGAATTTCTCGTTTAATTAAATGATTAATGTTTAGTAAAACTTTTTTAATCAGAGAGCCATATCTATGCAAAGATCAATTGTTCAGTAATTTTTTCAAATATACAAAATATAGAATCTCTCTTTAGTAAAACGAATTTCGAAAAACTACATTTTTTTCTCTCTCTCAAGGATTAGAAAATCTTGGACGTCGGTAAAGAAAAATGCGGCGATCAATCGATAGCGAATCTCAGGACCTGTTTCCGAATAAAGGTCGAATTAATTCGCAAATTCCAGAGGAACGCGTTTGAGATACGGGGAGACGCGCGTTTCTACGAGCGTATTCTTCTAATTCCGCGAAAACTGGTCGCTATGTTTCCGGGCATAATGTCTCGCCGAGGCACAAAGCTCGCGTTCGCCGGTTCTCAGCACGATCAACCGACTTGAGTCGATCTGTTCGAGGGACCTCGCATCTCATTGAATAACCCTCGCTCTACAGATGCACATATACGGCACCGAATTGATCCCGTTCCATGAAACATACCAAGATGCTTTTATGCGACGGAGACCGTTTCTTTCGTTGCTCGGTCAAACGCCCGCGTTGCGTTCGCGGAATAAAAATTGTTTAATCTTATAATTATATGTAATTATATATATAATATGCTACATAATTAAAAATATTATTATTTTAATTGTTAGAAGATGACAAACGGGGAAGGAGATATCTGGGGTAAACTTGAAGAATATCAAGAATGAAACGGATTTTTTTTAACTTTGCGTATTAATTCCGCTGCAATTCGTTTCCGCCCGATTCTATTCACTTTTTCTCATCTCGCGAACTTACGCGAATAAATACGAATTTAGACGCGTCTCTTTTAATATCCGTTCCTTTTCGCGAAGATCGAAAGAGAAGGGTAGAACGAAATAAAATCGCAATGTCAGGCACGGCCGTGTGAGATTCTAATTCTCCTCGGAAAAGGGTAAAAATTGCAAATATAAATTCGACTCTCGATTTGCCGCCTACGCTCGACCGATCCGTTTTGCGCCATCTTGCGTTCGCGTAAATTCTAGCGTAAATTCTAGCGGTCGAATGCAAGTTTACTAGCTATGAATGCCTAACTTAACGAAGTCAATTTATCGCATTATACACACATAGAGCGAGTCACGTTGCGCTCGCCCAAAAGATACTTTCAATTTCGATAATGTGCAATCGATTCACCATTTTCTCCGCCGACATGTCTCGATCCTGCCCGCTGCATCTCCCGCGTCCCTGCAACTCCCTGCAACTCTCGCATCACCCACGACACCGGCGACGATTCCTGTTTAAACAGACAAGGAACATATTGATATCGTCATTTTTCCAAAAAAGTCGCCTTCTCGCGACCGTGAGTTTCAGATTTGCTCACCAGCGAAGCTCCACCGACGCGGCGTCCTCCTCTCGCAGCCCAAACCATCGCGGATCGCACGGAGCTTAAAACCGCGGCGCGTTAAAAACCGTTTAAAACTGAATATTGTTCATTCGGCAACTTATTATTACTTCGAGAATCGCAAATCGCAGGCTGCTCGATTCGATACCGCGACGCGACACCGTGATTGGCTGGTGCACGGTTGGCAACACTGCAGCGCAGCCGAGCGCCGAGCGACACTGCGTAACTTCACTCCTGTCAACTCCTGTTCACTCCGACTCACTGTGAGTTTTCGACCTAACCTACAGCTGCGGTTTTGTTGTCCACGAATTATTTTAAGGATATACATTTTCAAGCCTATTCGCGCACGCGAAGAAACTAGAGCCGCAAAATGTCGGAGCGCAAAGTTTTGAACGTAAGTACGAAAGAATCGCTTGTTACAGCACGCGTCCGCGTCTACCTGTACTCTTTGATAATCGTCTCTTATCCGCTCGGTATTTCAGAAATACTATCCGCCGGATTTCGATCCGTCGAAGATCCCGCGCATGAAACTGGCGCGAAATCGCCAGTACACCGTGCGACTGATGGCACCGTTCAATATGCGCTGCAAGACATGCGGTGAATATATCTACAAGGGCAAGAAATTTAATGCGCGTAAGGAGGACGTCGAGGGCGACGATTATCTCGGCATACGCATTTACAGGTTTTACATTAAGTGCACCCGCTGCCTGCAAGAGATATCTTTCAAGACCGATCCGAAGAATACGGATTACGAAATCGAGGCGGGCGCCACAAGAAATTTTATGGCGTTGAAACTAGCCGAGGAGCAGGCGCAGAGGGAGGAGGATGAGGAGAAAGAGGAGGAGGCCACCAATCCGATGAAACTCCTAGAAAAAAGAACGCAGCAATCGAAGCAAGAATTGGAGCTGTTGGAGTCTTTGGAGGAGTTGAAGGATTTGAATCGGAGGCAGCAGACCATAGATTATGATCAGATGTTGGAACAGTATGATACCGAAGCTGCTAGACACAGGACAGAAAAGGAACAAGAAGAATTGGACGAACAGTACATTAAATCTGTATTTGGCAAGAGGCAATTAGCTGGGACTGTTGTGGAAGAAGAAGTTGAGGAGCTAGAAGAAGAAAAAGCTCAACCTCCTACAAAAATACTTAAAATAGATGAAGCCAACGACAAAGAAACGGTAATATTTTATTTCTTATATTTAATCAATTTTATTTATCATTTCTTATAAGAATTTAATCAGAAGCATAATTAATAATATTTTATTGCATACTTGCAGGACAATTCTGGACAGTCTTCAAAACTTGCTAAAGCATCGTTATGGTCGGAAAATACAGGATTATCATTTAGTAAAAAGAATTCATGTACTTTGGTCAAGAAAAGTAGTATTGGTATAAAGATAAATGCAAGGTTGTCACAAAATAAAACATCTACGTCTGAAAATGCTATTTCCTCCGATAAGGAAACAGTTTCACAGTTGGGCAAAACGTCTAACACTTCAACGAGTACATCGAATACAGACATAAAATCCGATAATGTCGGCAATGGTCTCTCGCTATTAGGTGCCTATTCGGATAGCAGCGATAACGATAGCAATTAATGGAAAAATAGATTAGTATATTTTTCATGTAGATATTTTTATTTAATAGAATAAATATTGTTGTATAAAATAAACGAGATCTACAAAAACGCGTTTGTATGAACACGTTATTTGTCTCAAAATATGTGATATATGTACGTGAAATTTTAGGCTTTCTATATTATTTTGGATATGTATACACACGCGAATTATAGATATTGGACATGCACATGTAAATAATTTCTTGTTAAATCCAATCTACTCATAGGTTGATACTTTTAGGCTGTGTTGACGATTACAGAGTTTCTTACAGGATGCCGAAGGCTTTACTCCTAAAACATAAAAGGATGAGTTATCAGAAACGTAAAAAATTTAGAATTTGATCTATTTGCAAGGCTAGGCACTCTGTAAGAAACTCTTTTGTCGAGTTACATCAGTATCGATACAATCTAGCAAGGAGTACCTAGCCTACCAAAACAGACCACACAACACATTTGAGACAAAAAAGGACTATAAAAAACTTTAAAAATGATGTTACAATGAAAACAAATATACAAATAAAAATTCATATAAAAATAATTTATCTCGAATGTGTTGATAGCGTCCACTTATTTATATCTATAACAACAACGATTATTCAGTAAAAATAATGGGTATTTGCGAGTAGTGATGTTATTATAACTTATTGAATTAATAAAAAATTAATTGTCAGTGTAAGTGATGATAAAATTTTGAGGAAAATTCCATGAAACATACCAAGCACATTTTAAAATATGACATACAGTTATCGTGTAAGCTTTCAAAAATATTTTTCTATTAAAATCGTTCCTGTCGCTCAAGATGAAGTGATCAATTATAACATAGATACAATAATCCTCATTGTATGAGAAATAATATTTGTATTATGTCGCGTGAATAATCGGATTACATTGTTGAAGAGAGACGTCGTGAAAAGACCGCCTTGGCAGACGACCGCGATATTGACAATAATGTTACTGGTGACAACGATGTAATTCTCTGTTATAGTCCTTCGCATTGTCACGAACAACAATAGGATTAACGATCTCATAGTAACAATCCGCATCTTCCTCAGAACTGAGTTTGCCGTGAAATTTGTTTAAGCGACTCGTTGGCTCGCCAAAGGCTTCCAAAGCCGAGGAATCCATCAGCCAACCGTAAAGAGATCCCCGAATGCGACGATTTCCAACGTGATGGATTACGTCACTGCTGAACTTCTCGTTATCTTCCCGCCGACATTGCTCGCAAATGAAAGCCTCTTTCTTATGGGGAGATATACGTCGACAGTCGTTAAAATGAAATTTTCTCGGCGGGAAATCCGTACTCTTCGTGAGCGGAACGTAACGCGAGAAGTATCGGTACGGCGCGGATGCTTCTAGTAACGCTCGTTTCGACTCGAAAGACAAACCGCGTGACAATCTGTCGTTGACGATGCTCTCTCGAGGTTTACGCAAGTACTTCCTCGTGACGTACCGATCGTTTCTACTTTTCTCCCGCAAGTTCACCTCCAATTGTGCAATACGATGCTCGAGTCGCGTGCGTTGTGCCTGCGCGCGATCCTGCTGATCCTCCAGCAGCTTCACCAGCTTTTCCAGTCGCATCACTTGCATCTGCTTGCCTTCCAGTGTGGCGTACAGTTCCTGGATCGCCTCCGTCTTTGCTACGATCTGCTTGTTGATCTGAATACATGGGAATTTAAAAAACCAGATTAGAAGCTAATAGAGAATGAAGTAAGTACTAATAAATTATTCAATCCCAAGAGATATGATCTATGTAACCAGATAATGACTCAAACAGGAAGACACAGGACATTACTAGAGTTTTCAGTTAGTTTTCACAGTACGGATTGAGGATGTAGATTAAAAGGATTTATTCTTTATTATATGACAGGATTAGAAAGAAGGGAAGATCGCACATTACTTCATCGATATCGTCGTAGTTTTCGTTAGGATTTGCCGCGTTTGCCTGCTTCCCTTTAAGGAGGCTTAGCAACTCGTCCCGGACTTTGAGGAATTTGCTTTGTTCGCGCATCACCCGATCGCGCTGCTCCAGTTCTAGCTGCTTCTGCGTCAGGGTGGTCTCCAGCTCTTGGTTCTGCTGAATAGCCTCGGCTAAGCTGTTCCGTAGGTCGCTAATCTGCTGCTGAAGCTCCATCGTATCGAGTCCCTGAGACTTGCCGTTTTCTTTCGATCTCGCCTGCAGACGGTGTTGAATCTCGGATAACTGGTTCTCCAGCACCTCATTTCGTTCTTGTCTACGTAGTGGAAATTGAAAGTCTGAGTTTGAAATTACCAGCGAAAGCAGGAATTAAAACGGAATTAAGCATATCTTTGATCGAGCAATGAGAAAGATTATTTACAGTGTACGAGCAATAATTTAGTTTTCATATTAATATATAATATAGAATAATTTTATTATTCTTTCTATTCTATATTATTAATTATGTCACAATTATTAGACCTATAAATATTCTATGTGACTGTGTTTGATTATATTTGAGATAAAAATATTAATTTTCCGCCGCATGTTTAGAGATATTTTAAGTTCAAGTATCTAACATGGCAGATATTGACATAATATTCCAACGTGATATCGAAACTTACGCGAATCTAGCAATCTTCTGAAGCCGGGCGTGCTCTAGCATCAGATTCTGAAGATCATTAGTTTTGGCTACGAGTTCGGCGGCCAGTCTATCCTTCGTCTCGTCTTCGTTATCATGACTCTGTGGAATGAAAAGGACGAATAATTGAAAACTAATTTTGAGAACGACTTGTCGGAGATGAAAATCACGGTTTAACGAGCGAAGGAAAGCAAATCAAACGGTTCTTAGTTCTTATATGAGCAGAGGTTCCGAAAGTAGTGCAAACTAACGGCCGCCTGATGCATTACAGCGACAATTTCTTGTTTCTCCCTCTCGAGTTGATCAGTCTTTTCCCTCTGTCTTTCTAGCTCGGCTCGGGCCGCCATCAAATCGTTATACAAGCAAACTTCGTTCTCCGTGTGATTATTATCTAAAGGCCGATAATCAGAGTGAAAACTTTGACCAGCAAATATATAAAGCTTTTAATATTCGTTCAAAATGTAAATGAGTAGTTTTCTCGATACTTTGAAATTGCCGAGCTTACCTACCTGTGACAGCAATATTATTGCTCTTCTCACTCGCGAGATCGCAGAGTAGTTGGCTCTTCTCTTCAAGGCGTTTGCAACGTTCTTCCATTTCAATTAGACCACTTTCGGCTTGTTGTCTATAATAAATTAATATTACAATTATTAATTGAATTTATTTAGAAAACCTCTTGCGAATTATCTAAGAAAGAGAATATATGTGTATATGTGTATGGACAATGTGAAATGTATATTATTCATATACATGAAACATTTTAAAATAGAATAATGTAATAATTATAAAATTATTTTTCGAAGATACCATTGAAAGAGAAAATTAACAGCGATTCTTAAAAGCGGTACTATAATTCACCTCTTTTCTTTTTCTTCGATGAATTCGACATTAATCGTTTCAAATTTCACCGATAAATCTTTAATAGTAGCATTTGCTTCAGTCTCTTTGCGAGTCATCTTTTCTTTGAGCTCCAGCATCCTACAAAGTAGACAACTTTAAAAAACTACAGAATAAAAAGACTCGAGCTTGCTATTATCCAAGCAACCTCATTATCTAGCTAACGATATAGGTAATTTTCTTAAAGCGTTTTAACAAGAATTTAAATTTATCGCACAGAGCTTTTCTTATTTAAAATTACTTAAAATTAATATTAAGCTTTTATATTTCTTAAAGGTCGAGATTAAAAGGGGCCGGGAATTCGGCGGGATTAAAAGGACAACCGTGACTCGAAGCCGTCGCGCTGCTTTTCCATCTTCGCCACGAGGCCCTCGCTGCTCTTCATCGCCTTGTGCATATCCTTCATCCTCAGTTCCATTGCCTGATCCTTTTGCTTCAACTGAGCCTCCAATGACTTCACGCTGTTCTGCAGCTGTTGCGATTTCACCTCCTCGTTAGCCACGTGCCCCTCCAGCTCGCGAATCTTCGTCCGCGTCTTTTGCATCTGCAGCTCCAACATTCTCGTCCTATCCTTCCCTTGATTTGCCTTGTCACGCTCCGCCTTGAGCTCTTCCAGAGCGACGCTCAGCTGCTCCTGCAGCAGGTCCTCGCGATCGACATTCGGCCTCTCCTCCTTCACGCGCTCGTGATAATTGTCGTATTCGCTACGCAGACTCGAGGATCTCATCGCGAATTCGGCGACAAAGTCCTTATGGGCCGTTCTCAGATCGTCCAACTGCGTTCTCATCTTCTCATTGTCTCGCGTGAAGTTCGCCTGCTGCGCCTCTACCTCCGAATAATCCACCGGGACCAACACGTTGCCCATCTCGTCCTGTCGACTCGATTCTGTCAGCCAGAACTTGACGAGGGATGCGAACGACGAGCTCTTGTCCAGGGTGCGCTGACAGATCTCTTGGGAGCGGTCACAGAGATTCTGCAACTGATTTTGCAACAGCGACATACCGATTACCACCGACTCGTCCATGCAAATTGGCTCCTGCTGCTTGGTGCAATTGTGCCGCGAGTTTGTCTCGATCGGCGTCGGCGTGCTTTGCTTGGGGCACTCCACTTGAGACGATCTCAGCTCCTCGATCTTGCCGGGGTCCTTGCCGCCGACCGCGATTATCCTCTCTCGCAGATTCGATATCTCGTCATGTAGATCTTGCGCAATTTTCTGGAGAAGAATGTCACAGGAATGTTTAATATCTTTTTACACACTTTATACTATTTTTATCTTGAGTATACTGTTCAAATCTCTGATTTAATACGTTCGAAAAGGATCGCCAAAAATTCCTGATGGACTATCTACAATAGCGTGATTATGTATGAGAATTCGCTTCTAATGAAAGTCAATGTCGCCTGATAATTACTTGCTTCTCGGCGAGCGTCTTTTTCAGATTTGTGTACCGCATTCTTTTTGAGCTGTATTGTATTTCCAGCTGACGCTTCTCCACGGGGACTGTGTTCGTCGGCTTTCTAGACGGCAACACACTCAGGGTCTTCATGCTTGGTCGACGAGCGGAGTTGTTGTTGGAGCTAATCCCGCTGGAAGTCTCCTCGTACGTTGGATGACTCGCCGAGTCGCCCTGTGAAGAGATTACGAGTCACGTTTGACAGGCAATGAACAAGTAGGTATCGAAAATGTTTCATAAATTACTATGAATAATTGTTTTGAATTAAGATTGATTATTGACGATTGTGAATATTGATGATTGATTGTATTTGATTAGACAAGAGGTCAGGCCATTGAATATATAATATTCT
The DNA here is from genome assembly GCA_011638315.1 of Tetramorium parvispinum. Lineage (NCBI taxonomy): Eukaryota > Metazoa > Arthropoda > Insecta > Hymenoptera > Formicidae > Tetramorium > Tetramorium parvispinum. The sequence goes on along the minus strand of VBVR01001152.1, from coordinate 20,678 downwards.
TTTATTATCCATGAAATATATTATGTGCACTGCATTGTCTAGTTAACATACTTGCATGCCATTTCGTCCGAAATAGGTTGTTGGAATTCTACTCTTGATTTTATTCCCAGTACTCAACATTGATTTCTTTGAAGTATTTGATGATGGACGATCTTCTGTTTTTTCTATAAAGATAAGAATATATTAATAAATATATATTCTTTTTTTATTAAATTTTTTATTTAAATAATTTTATAAAAAAATTGTTTTAATAAAATTGAATTTTTTATTACATTAATTATGAATTTTATATAATAATATAGCAAATAATTTCTAAATATCTTTTGTTTTTTTTTCTCTTTATCTTCCACATCGTAAAGAATTTTTTTCTTTTTTAAATACAAAAAATGTAAGATGCGCATAAAGAGAATAGGCACGTATAAATGCAGAGAGTGCACCTCGTATCAAGATTTGACAGTCAGCATTATTTTGACATAACCTTTGTATAATATTTTAATATAATTATTTTTAATTTTGGATTATTTTAGGATGAAATTGTCTTTGATCAAGAATGATATTTTGATACAGTAAATTGTACTCAGCCATGATATTTTAGTATGATTATTTTCTTATTTGGAAAACAGTAAAAAATAAATATGCTATAACGTCCATTAATCAGGATTTTTTAAAAAATTCTTTCTATTATAATCACAAAAAGCATGTCAATGCACGAAAGAGAAAAGCATTTAAATTCACAACAGTATTATTGTCGGCGTTATAGAGTTAAATATTACAATTTTTCTATATCACATCACAGTTTCGGAATATGCAAAGACTGCAGTTTCGTGTTTTATATCAAGAATTTTAACGCGAAACAACCTGAAGGATTTATCACGACCGCTTCGCTCAGCATTATCTCAGCTTCTTTTCACGGTAATGTGGCGCGATCGATGACAGTTGGATTTATGAATGCGAGATTTTCGAGAGGAATGACTTCGAGAAGAGTTTTAATTTCGTAGTCTTGTTGGTTGGATAGCGAGACGATCGAGCGTTAACATTGGTTCATGTGAGACAGTCGACGACTTCGAGGTGACTTTCGAAATAGCGAATAATTTTACATTGATCTGTGCAATAACATTTTTAATAATAAAATATTAAGCAAGTAATTAGAACGATATTACAGATTTTAAAAAAAGTTGTATAAAATAGAATTTAAAGATAGATTTAATATATAAAGAAATTTTTCATATGTCCCTTTTCTTCTAATTTTTATTATTATTATAAAATATAAGTATTATTTATTATAGGATAATTAAGAAGCAATTTAGACGGAATTATAGTTTTGTTCAAGAATGAAAATAAAACAGAATTTTGTGCCAATAAGTCATTACGTTGACGGATGAATCGCCTTGAATTTTTGACATTCGAAAGCTGATGCTAATCGGAAGCAGGACTAGAATTCGAAATGAGAATGCGACTAGTACGGCTGAGAATATGCCTCACACGTGTGACCCGCTTGTAAATGCAAAGTTCACGAGGGAGGATGTGGATATTGAACATGTGACACCTCCGATATAAAATATCACCCGCCATAAAAGATTTTTGATTCCCAAAGGCGAGACTAGAGTTTCAATGCGGAAATGCGTGCAACATCCCGACATCGTAAAACGGACAAATGAACATGCCGGATATCTGTCAGCTTCTTTTAAATTGATTCTTTCCAGTACGCTGTTCTTAACGAAGAAACTTTATTTTAACCATTTATTTTTTTGAACTTTGAAAAGGACAAATTTATATCGGAAAGAAGATAGCACGACGATGGATATCTACTCGCTATTCAATTGTCAATAACGTTCAGTACTTTAAAGTTTCTCACTTTGTCCGAGTTACACAGTAAACAATTTTGTGTTAAATTTAACACATTTCACGTGTCCCAATTAATCCAAATTTTTGTGTTAATTTAACTTAAAGCAAATGTGTTAAAAAGTAACAAAAATAATATGTAAAAAACTAACAAAAAAATTTAACATTTGGACGTTGTCAGAAATCAAAGTTTATGTTAAATTGACATAAGTATAATGTTAAATGTAACTTAGATGAAATGTTATTTGAACATTTGAAAAAAGTATCTATTTTTGGTTTTGATCTTTTTATGATGAATAACATAAGATTATGTCAATTTAACACATAGTAACTATTATAAAAAGGAAAGTAACACAATCTATCTGTTCACTTTAACATATAAAATATGTCACCAAGAATTCATACACTTACAAATAAATTGTGTTATTTTAACTCTTAAAAAAGATTAATATTAATTTAACATAGAAAAATTTAAGTAACACAACAACGATATGTTAAATTAATACACAATCATGTTAGAAATTTAACACAAAACTTTCTACACAGAAAAATTTTAACACAAGTACAAAAAGTTTTTTATTGTGTATTACAATCGAATTTTTATTATTTAAAAAAATATTGAATAGAATTTTATTTAATTTTGATTTCATTATATGCAATACGATAAAAGGGTACAGTATCTGTTTTAATATTTATTTATCTAGCTTATTTTTTTATTTTTAATAATTATTCCAATCTATTTTTGCAAGGAGTTAAAAAATAAGTGCAATTTTTCAGGAATTGATTGACAGGATTGACAAATGTTTTTCCGAGCAACATTTTCTTGTTTGTAATCTTTGTTACTGCATCTAACTTTATAATAATTTTATTAAAAATCTGCATACTATAATTTCCTTTCGTTTTATGTAAATCTATGTTATCACTAGAGTATCTAACTTTTGATCATTCAATTTCGGGATCCTTAAAAAATCAAAATTTTTTATTAAATTTTTGTATTAATTTTTGTATTAAATTACAAAATATCTTGTAATTTTGAAAAAACTATGATTTTGATAAGAATCGAAAATCGAAATGCCTTGCAAAATTCAGGACGATTACCTTGATTATCAATGACAATATACATAAATATTCAATGTGCGTTCGACGCAAAACGATCTATTAAAATGTCGATATTCGATCACAAGTATTGTGTGAAGTAAGCTGATTAGCTGTTAACAACTTTTCGGACTGATACATATATTGTGTAGTAAGCATCAACAGATATCAGTGTTAATTTTGAAAAAGCAACAAACGAATTATTATATATAACTTTTTCGAGTTGACCCAAATTTAACGTAATCCCTTTATTTACGAAATCTGTACTAGCTAAAGATATTTAGCAATAGAATTTAACTGTGGCCATAAATATTTTTTATTTTGAAATCTTTTTTGACATAACTTATTGATACAATTTTCGATCGCAAAAGAGCTCGGTCTTGTGTGGTCTCTCTGATGTGAGAGATATTATTGTCTTGCCGACAGGCAAGATACGTTGGCGTGTATATCGGTCTATCCTAATTTCTCTCAAGTTTCTGCGAATAATTAAGCCGCCCTAAGCCGCTTCCTCGAACGCTGACAATCAAAACCGTCGAATGGGTCGATGTTATTCTCTCGGATTAAAGTTTAGCGATGTCAACCGTTAACTACGTTAAGTATCAGCTTTTGTTCTGCCGCGGCGGTTCGCGCGTGCATTCGGTTTTGTGGTTTACACCGACGGAACAATAAAAGCCACGACTACGCCCCCCCCCTTTAAAATAACCAACTCATGTATGGAGTCAAGGGATACCATGTATTGTTTATAACACGTTGTTAGCGCGTTGTATCCGCGGGTGCTGCGTCCCCGGCTGCCTGCATACTTTATGAAGCGTCTCGTTCCCCTAACGACAACGTGCTAACGAGATGCTAATAAAATATTAGTCGCCCACTCGGTGCCTCGGTTTACGGGGCGGCGCTCTGATCGATTGGCGGTGACTTTATGGAGAGAGGGTATCAATAGGCGATGTTATCCCCGAGTCGAGCACCTGTTATTATTGTATCGCCGCGATATTTTCCTCGGATCAGCATGTCCATCGAAAAATCTGTCCACGAAACCGCTCGCGATTTCGAATGGCACGCAATTAAAAATAATGCCCGCGACTCACGGCTTATATTTTTACGTAATTATTTTTACTGGATGGATGCCTCGAAGGTTGCGTCAAGAATAGGGGATCCTGCAGCCTCGCTCGAAAATCGATAATTGTTAATGCGCGCAGGTGTTTACTCGAATGACGTTAGTCCGGCACTTTAATTATAATCAACGTACGCCTCGGGGTTTTAAATAATGCGAATTTAATGTAGTACATTATGATTTTGCTCATACGATTTCGCTTACATATATTAAACATACCGCAAAGTAAAAAATACGAAAGAGACAAATTCAATAAAATCTTTTCAGAGCAATGAATTAATACAATTTATTGCGTTCTTATTTGGCCTGTTCGTTTTCGCTGCACTTCTGCATTAGTGCAGTTAGAACGAGAGAAAATATACCCAGAACAAAAAATTATAATGATATCATATTGACATCAAAATAACGCTAAAATAGCGGTAAAATGATATAATAATGACATTTTGCAGTCATTTTGAAGTCATTTTGACATCTTTGTGATTTCTTGTTCTACCTGGGTATTTGTTTCATTCCAACTTATTACACTAGTTCAAAAGTGCAGCGAAAACGAACAGGCCTATTGTGATTACCAATTTCTGGAAGCATGTTTCAAAAAAAAGATGTGACGGCATTAGAAAAAATTTTGTTGGGATGCATAAAGAAAATGTGACTCGGCAGTTACATATGTGACAACACACGTCGCCCGTGTACGCGTCTGCTGAGACTCGGCGAAGCCCAGGGCCGCAATCAGCAGCCACAATAGTTCTAACTATTATAGCGACGGCCGCCAAGGCTGAGAAAATCTTGGGAGGCGCGTACACGGCTACCACAAGATGTCCCGCCGAGTCTTTCTCGAGAGAAAGTTACCCAGGCGCGCTTTATGTAGGTACTCGGCGTGCGTTCGCCAAACGCTATCGAGAAAGCGCGCCTTTTTACGGGTCTACGGCTAACTACTGTGACGGCCGGATGGTCGTCTCGACGGAGGACGCTTGCACGGCCGTCACACGTACGTATGACATTGATGTAAATTATTTCAATTACTGCTCGTCATAGTATTTGTCACAGAAAAGATGTTTCGATATCGAATGCAGCAAATCTCTCGCATTATATGTTAAAAAATAGCACGTCGTATTTTTTTGACGCCTATCTATGCGTTATGAGAAGCATACATCACGGTATTGCGTTTTCCATAAATTTCTCGGCGCTCACAGAAATTGTAGTGTCATCGCGACGATATATTTCACGACGTAAAGTGGAACGGTAAACCCATTAATTTCGAGGGCACCTAAAGTGTCTGACCGATGCTGGAAGTTGCGTACCTATCTTATCGTGCATGGTCCTCTCTATTATTAGTGCCGGTACCGGCTATTTGCAATTTAAACCTAGCGCCGGTAATCATCTTTCGGATTTTCCTCGGACCTCATACGGAAAGCATACGATATTTCATATTTCGCATATCGCGGATTTTGGACTTTATCGAATATTTCGTCAATTAAATCTCAAAGTGCGTTCTCTGAGAACCTCTCGGGTATATAAACAAAATGAAAAAGCACGGTAACCTTTCAGATCTGTGTAACTGTATCATAAAAAAATTTGCCTCTGAGTTGCACCTGCATTCTGGCGGTTGAAGTATGCTTGCAACCTTTCAAAATATCTTTCGAATGTTTCCGGATGTCTGTTACAGTAATAGCTTCACGGAGCATTCGAGTTATTTCTGTAGTTTGTAATATGTAGTTTTAAAAAATCATGAGATGGTTAAAAGTTACTTCAGTTTATATGATCATGTAATTTAAAAAAAAGGAATTGTAATATTCAAAATCATTTGTTAGATACTTTGATATATATTATAATTATATGTATACATTTGATAGATATTATATGTATACAAATCCAGTTTTCTAAAATTTTGAAATTTTATTATGTCAACGATAATAAACGATAATCTTTAATAATCTTATTGCATATAATTATTTATTTCCAACAACATAATAATATAAAATATAAAAAAAGTTGTAAGCAAAATAGTATGCGGATTATTTATCGTGCTATATTTTTCTCAATGTGTCACCACTGTTTCCACCAGTTTGCTGAACAAGAAACTTCACGTAAGAAGTTTCATTGAAAGTCAAGAATAGGGATGTCCTGTAACGTGCTACGTTATACAACATATACGTACATATACATTAAATAGAATTTACTTTCTCAGATTGTTATCCGCACGTTATTCGTCTTACGCATTTAACGAGATTTCAAAACAATATTTCAACTCTATTCTCTCTATGTGATTCCATTTATTTAAATTATTATTCACTATTCAATTTAGCATGTCTTTTGTACTATTTTTAAATATATTATTTAGTTCCAATTTCAATATCAATCTTTCTATTATATTCATTTTACAATTTCCCTTTTACTCGGAAATAATCGGTCGTGTAGTGTGTGTGTGTGTGTGTGTGTGTGTAGTACTTAAACGATCAACGGATTGGTCTCGCAAATCCAGTTCTCGAACGACTACCGAATTTCTGGAAATATTCGTCAATGCGTATGCATCGCGGTATGCATAGAGAACTATCTCGTAAAACCAGGCACTCCTCACGGCGGAAAACGAACAGCTAAATTCACCATGCGTCCCCATAACGTTCCGTGTAATTCGATTTACAATTTTGCCTTGGACCGTGTGCATTAGTGCGAGTACATCCTTCCGGCGAGATTGCCGTGGGACGAAACTCATCCATTCAACTCGCATTTCGCTCGGTATCTCGAAAAGCGCCGAGCCCTTGGAGAACCCTCGACACATTTCCAACGGAAGTTGGACGATTTCGCGTCCCGTCGATCGAAGAAATACGTATCTCTCCCGTTTATTCCGGAGCAACTGGTTTTTGTTGTAAGCGGATTCCGTTTGTCCCGGGGAACCAGTCCGAGAGTGGATCCCTACCCAGACTGTTGTACATATTATCGATTATTCTCGAGACTCATTCACAAGCTCTTACGTGTCATTCGGAGTTCTAAAGCTCTCCGCTAGTCGTACGCGTTCTCCTCTCATTGTTTCTGCGTATTAAAGCCTACAGGCGGTAAATAATCAGAAAACTCCAACTATCGAGTTCTCTCTCTCTCTCTCTCTCTCTCTCTCTCTTTTCTGCTTCGACTTCTTTGTCGTTCTCAATCTCGTTAGAAAAAAATTACAATCTCGATCTATCAGAGGCGTTCAACTCACGTCCGCTCGCATGTGGTCCATTCATTTAAACGCAATGTTTGGTTAGCGTACCCTCCGGTAATTTAGGTTAATAAATCAGTAGCCAGTGTAGACGAGCATGCACCCGGAAACATGTGGAACGTAAATGGATTTGTGGGAGTTGGTCGGATCGATGTGTTAACCCTCGGACCGAGAGTGTATCCTTACATCCTCCTATCGCAAGGACGATGTTGCAGTTCCAATCACCAAGCCCATTATCTCGAGATTTGCGATTTGCCCTCGCACCTTCTGCCTTTCAATCATTCACACGTTATCTTTACATACTTAAGTATGTTAACTTTAGTAGACATTTGACAAATGTTTATTAATTGTGATAACTTATCGTACTTGTTATTTATGTTGATAAAATTTGTTCTATCACAGTCAGTTTTCGGCTTTACTTAATAACTTAATAAATAAACTTAATAAATATTAAATAACTTGAAATCAATTTAATATTTTGAAATAACTTGAAAAAGCGTTTTGAAAATAAAATGGAAGATTACAGCTTTTATATTCGCAAATATGAAGCAATTATTTTAGGCATATAAAATATTGATCGCTGTAATACAATGCTTCATATCGACAATATGCATCAATTATTTTAGACGTACACAATATATTGATCACTCTAATACAATGCTACATGCATTAATGACATACAGTGGTATTAATCATTCTAATCTCAGCATCATTTATTTTAAAATGGATTAAATACTTTGATTTATCGAGATCATGGTATTAAATTATCGATATGCTTTATCGCTGGCACAGAATTACATACATAATTACTTGTTAGTTTTTCTTTCTCATTTCAGATAATAATTCTAGCAATTCTGTTTGTTACATTACACATGTACATTTATGTTGATCTATAATTCCCACGCAACAAACAGCTTTGAAATGTACATATCGTAATAACAATTACTGTCGAGAAAATTATGATAATGTTGACATAATTGTGGATCGCATAGGATTCTGATCTCATGTATATTGCGCAGTCAATTCCATGATGTGCCCTAAATTTCTAATGGTGGCAACCGAATTTCAATTAAATAGTGTTTCATCAATCGAGTTGATAACATTAATTCATTTTGCGGTAACACATTGCTTTTATTTTTATATTTTTTTCTCCCCCGGTTTTGTATTGACGCTGTCACAAAAATTTCTGCGTCACCGGATTTTTCAATTTGGTTTTTGTTTATAAACGGACATTTAAACATTTAGTCATTTATGTGACTATTGTGAACATAACTATTTTTACAAAACGTAAACGTATAAATTTTGCCTCGGTTTTAGAATACCTCGAGTATTATTTGCAAAATTTGAGAATGACGATAGCAGTATGAGGAAACCTCACGTGAATATCCATAAAATTTGGATATAAAAATAAATATACTTTTATAAAAAAAAAACTAGAAAACCATTCGCGGATATATCGCGTTGCATTTTCTCGCTCTAAGAAAAAAGCCGACATATACATTTCTCTAGCGTATCTGAGATAAAACTCTTCAGATATACACAGCAATTAGTAAATGAGAATCGCTAAAAGTGCATCGTTAGTTGTGCAACGATAATCTTTGTTTGGCTCATTGTTTCGGTAGCGAAACATTAGTATAGGCGTTCCAGACCATTTGGCTGCGAAACTTTACGCTTCCTGTAAATTAATAACAATCTCTAATGATGCGCGAAATTCAGCGCAACGCTGTTGCTTGTCGGCTCGCAGAGCGGATCAACTTTTAATTGTATTCCTTCGTTAGTTTATTAACTAATCGTCGCATCGAGTTTCGCGTACTTCTGAAATGTTGCGTTTCTTACAACAACTGTAATCATTTCATCGATCTTGCTATTGATCGCCGTCATGCGGCCAATTCTACCTCGTGCTTTGCGATTAAAAGTTCTGCTTTCTTCCACTGCGGCTAAGACGTAATAACGAGGAAGACGAGGCTTCCTCGATTCGCTTTTCCCATAGTCGAGCAACAAAGGTAAAGCAAACAATATTGTCTAAGTTGCAGTCATGTGTATTGTACACGAGGCTGGGAGTAATAAGCGGATATAAGTTTGCAAGCAGCGGCACAAAGCGATACCGTATCTTCTGTCTGCAATATCAGCCGGGGGTAACAAAAGCCGGAATATACAACAAACATAGGGTAATGTGACGAACAATTTCCATCGATAAGATAGCAATTTCATCTTTTAAGAATTTCCTTTCTTAAGAATTCATCGCGTACACTTTTGGCCACGAAACTGCTAGTATTAATGGTCAGATCGATAATTTTGCAAGATATTTCTTTGTTAAAGACAATATTCTTTGAGGAAGCGGACGAATATCAAATAGAAACGCTCAATCTCGCCGTTTTTCGTCTACGTACATAATTGCTTGCACGCACCAGATTCTACGAACAATGCAAATTACAATGACCAAGTTATAGTTTAGCGTTCTACATTTGTAGTCACATGGCGCAGTATGAACCCGCAAACTCGACGCGGCGAGTACGAGTTTCCTGGATAGAAGCTGCAAGTAGTTCCATATCCTCTGTTACGTAATATTAGGCGAGAGTAACAAAAGTAATAGAAGTTGCCAGCTGTAGCAATATGTAACGTAAGAGTTGCAATATGTAGCCGTAATTGAGACGTTCTCGAATTTCTTAATAAACTAATACTCCAGTAGCATCTCAATTTTTTCACTAACTCTTGATTTCCGATTTCAAGTATATTGTACTTCGGATAAATATGTTTTACTAAAATACTTAATATGCGTTTGTGCATAGTGCAATATGATATAATTATGTACTTTTCTTACATAATCTTTATTGAATTACAAAGAAAGTAAGTAATGTTTGTTAGACTTGTAACTTGTAATGCTGTATATCACGCGCATAAATTTACAAGAAATCGTAGAAACCCTGTTTATACTTCAACCTAGTTTCTCTAAAGCAGCGAATAACAAGCAGTTACCAATAAAGCTCACCCTGAGAAAAAAATTTGTTGCAAAATATATTTCATCTAACTAAAATATTTAGTCCGATACGTTCAACTAAACATTATTACAATGACATAAAATATTATATGAATGAACTATACTTTTTTTAGTGCAGCGAAAAAAAAACTAAAATTGTTGAATTAACCATTGGGTTAAACAACTATACAAATTTAATTCATACAAGCGATTTTTTTCTCAGTGTATGTACTCTTTTATATAATACTAATCGAAAATAATATATAACAATTTTTATTCGCAACGTAGATGAAATTTAAAAAAATTGGACAAAAAATTAGAAAATTCGGAAAAATTATATTTTTGTATTGATTGTAATATGGATTCACTTGCTTTATGAAAATAACTGACAGGATAGCTAACAATAGGATTATCTTACAAATAGATTCGTATGTGTTGGCGTTTCAAGCTCTATGCGTATTTTGAAAAATAAGAGTATTACTTTCAAATTAACTCGAATTAAATTAAATAAAGTTAAATCTTGTATAAGCACATTACTAGAGATTTTACATTCTGTTGAGTTAAAACATTTGTATAAAATGACAATTGCTTTAATATATTATTTTGTAATAATATATTTAATACAATATACAGATAATTACAAATATTAGATTATTAATTGTTGAAATTAAGTATAACAAAAATACGATTAAAAATGTAAAATAAAATTTATTTAAAATCTTTACACGTTTTACAGTCTTTAAACTAATTTAAACCAACTTAATTTATAACTTCATTTTTAAAGTTCGAATACTACTTGTAAAGTAAACTTGTAAGAGATTCGATTCTTTAAGATAGAACTACTTATAACAACATCTTGAATTCTGCAAGTATTCATTTTAAAATTTAATTAGCTAGTCGGAATCGATTACTTCGCAAGTACAATGCATAAAATATTATTTCTTATGAATATAATTCAAATTTTAAAAAATAAAATGTGATTATTGGATTTCACTCGGATTTTTAAGTACACAAACTAGTAATAATGATATTGCTTGAAATTTTAGTGTCGCGAAGGAAAACTAGTTATTCGCGACAAACATGTTTGCTGTTTAAATTGCCCCCGAGACAAACACATAGGGGGTATGCCCGGTTCGCGTTTTTTTCTCCGTGCAATGTTGTGAAAGACAAAAGAAGCATTGCGACGCGTGTAAAACTAGCGGCGTAAAGCAGCGCTAATTGACTCCCGCACAAAATTAAGTCTTTGGCATCATAGAAGCGATGATAATCTTCTACTTGTGAGCAATTTAATCTTCTCGGTGTAGGCTCCTTCTCCTCCCTTTAGCCCTCCTGTCTTTTCCTCTTTCTCATCTACGTTGAATAACAATTTTGAAAATTAGAGCGGCGATCGTAATATACGTTTACCTCGAGTTACTCCAATCCAACAATAACCTGCACAGTAATCGCACTCCGTCTTATGTAATATACCGGGTGGGGCTATAACAAAGCGAGCAACATGGTATCGTGTGCACTCCGCGCGTGATACGTGAAGCACAAAAGGGAGGAGAAGGAGTCCATGAGTATTCGGGCATTCTATTCGCTATAATGTCACCGGCAGAGTCTGTGTGCCGTGCATACACGCGCCACAGGAGCCTTTAAACGACGACAATCGCGGTGAAACGCAAATACCACTAACTTGCCGGGTTTATTTGACTTTAGGGTACGGCCTCTATCGATCAGCGAGGATCCGTAAGGATTTGATTGATCTTGACGAAGTTTTAGCGACAAAGCTTGGACCATAGTCAATAGGAACGTTAGGACCGCATTACGCAAATTGAACGTGATTTCCGGTAGATTTCGGCTTCACAGTGAAAACTGGTTTATACGTCATAGTGATACGTAGGCTTAATCGTGTTCGACTCATTAGTCACAGGTTACGGCGAGGAGAGTTGTAACTAAATACATTTGCTAATTTTGAATACGCCTCTGATCGAGAAATACTTCCCAGAGCGCAGATATAACTTGGTAATTAAAATTTACAGTTTTCATTGTTTTATGCATCGATTTTAAGAAATTGCCATAAAAAAATGTTCTTAAGAATAAAATTTTTTCCTCCGCTACTTCAAGTATGACGGCGCTGTAATGTATAGTTATGCAGATCGGCAAACTTGGTAGCACGCGTTTCTTTCGAGTAGGATGCACTTAAACTTCGCCCCGCTCACCGATCTCGTAAAATTCTAACTGCACCGTCGGTGCTTGTATTACTTTCGCAAGATATGCACCACGAAGATGGGCGTAGCGATACTGCGGAAAGAAAGACTGAAGAGTGTAACGAATCGTGATTCAAGGAATTCTTAAGCAGCTTGCCGATACGATTCGATACTCTGTAGTCTATGTCATGGCTTCTTTCTCCTTTTCTCTTTCTCTCTGTCTACGTATGCACAAATGAAGGCCGTTACATTGAATGGAAATGTAATCGATATTTGTTGCATGCGGAATATGTAGGAGCGAGATGGAAATTGCGACATACAACTATTAATAGAAGGAAAGAAAATTTTATATTCGTATAATTATTATACAATTACAATTCCGCTAACAGATAATTAGATAATTTTCCTCGAGGCAGTTATAAAGATTTTTGTGAAAATTGTTAAATTAGGCATTATTTAATAAATATGAGGGAAACTTTATAAATATTCAATTGTTTCTGATAAATATCATATGCATACAGTGTCTATATGAATAAATATAAATTTATTCACCGTACATGTACCGGTGCTGTATGCGAGATAGAAATAAACATAATACCTACGCAAACAGTGAAACAGGATGAAAGGGAGTTGAGTCAGACTCTATCTATCGATTCTTCGATCTAGTCGAGCGCTCGCGCGATTTCATGGAATGACATAAAAATCCTTCGTCCGTTTTCTTCCGTGAAACGTGTACTCTAAAGCTTTTCTCTTAACGAGATTTCGATTCCCGCCAATCTCTTCTAACCTTGCAATAGGGACAGCTCGTGGTGATCGAGTCTCTATAAGAAGGCTTTAGCCAACTCTCCACAGTTGTCACAAACAGTATGACTCCATTGACAAACGTGTACAATGTGTTATGAGAGTTATACATTTTTAAAGTCAATCGTTTCTGCTCTACTTATTTTCTTATTATGTGAAAGTTTCATAGTACTTAGCGAGAGGGAAAAGCAATTAGATTCCGCGCAACGTATCTACGGAAAATTTATTGATATATTTTTCCGTTTGCAATAAACTACGGATGATAAAAGTTTTTTCTTTTAATTGAAAACTTTAAGAAACACGTAGCAAAATTTACAGAACAAATTTAACTCACTAATAGTCAAAGATTCTTGCAAATACTGTTAAAATCGTATCATTTATGATGTTGAGATAATGAACAATTTTATTTGAATTCAAAATGGAACTCAAATTTTAATCGCAATATCTGCGATCAATACTTTTTTTAAAAACCCAGATAAAATACCGCTAAAATAGCTCGTTAAAGCTAAAGTTTAAAAAAACAGTTGCATTGTTATTTTGCATGTTCGTAGAAAACGAACTTTTGCGGTCATTAACGAATCCCTTAAGTCTTGTTACATCTGTCACGGCCATTTTTCAGTTATTGGGCTTTAAAATGACTCTCTATTATTGTTGGACTTTTATTCGTTTGATCGTGAAAACCGAACATGTGGAAAACAAGAATAGTTCAATAGCGCTCCAAAAAATATTTCAGCAGAATATTTTTGCAAAATGTAAAAGTGTTAATCCACTTCTATACATTCTGTGACTTTGTACCATTCCTAATTCAAGAACCTTTGATATTTGTGCCATTTTCTGACGCTGTAAATATCAACGACGATTTAATCGTTGCTTACATTTTTCTTTCTTTTCTTTCTTACTCGCTTCGGCAACCACTGTAATGTCGAAATGTTCTACGATAAATGTCAGATGTGAGCATAACTCTGGAGAATAGTCGGAATCTTCACTGGTTCATTAAATATAAATCCGATGGATCACTGATCGGCCGCAGTCTCCTCATGAATTTATGGCACGTGTCCCTTTATTTACTTCATTGCTGCCTCGTCTAATCGTAGTACAGGATCGTAATATAAATTAAATTAAATGTGCAAATTTTTAAAAATTTATTTATTATCGATTATTTTCTATTATATATTTTCATATAAGAAAATTATAAAGTATTCAACTGAAACACATGCGAAAGTTTCACGAGTTAGCAAATTAAATGATGTTGATTTTTATTTGCAAAATGTCCCAGAATTCTGTGTTATATTTTTTTGTTGATATAGAAATTGACAATTTGAAATTGTATAATTTTTCTTTAGTACAGAATATCAAAATAAATTAATTGTGCAAATTAAAAAAAATCTATTTATTGCCAATATTATTTTTTATTATTTACTTTTCGTATATAAGAAAATTATAAGATATTCCACTGAAACATACACAAAGTTTCGCGAGTTTGCAAATTAAATGATGTTGATTTTTATAATATTTGCAAAATGTCCCAGAATTCTGTATTATAATTTTTGTTAAAAAGAAATTGACAATTTGAAGTTATATAATTTTTCTTTAGTACAGAATATCAAGATAAATTAATTAATTATTAATTATAAATTGTAAAAAATATATTTATTGTCGATTATTTTTTATTGTATACTTTTCGTATAAGAAAATTATATAATATTGAACTGAAACACACGCGAATGTTTCGCGAGTTTGTAAATTAAATGATGTTGATTTTTATTCGCAGAATGCTCCAGAATTTTGTGTTGTAATTTTTGTTAATGAAGAGATTGACAATTTGAAGTTATATAATTTTTCTTTTTAGCAATTTATTTAAAATAATAAAAAGTATATTGAATATTATTCATTTGATCACAATAAGCTGCTGTAACGGATGAGACTCAGGTGCAAACGAACCGACAGGTGGAATTACACAAGAAAGGCTGACACGTTTATCGATACTTCTTCCGACCAACTTATTCGTCGACTCGATGCTGCGATAGCGCGATAGATAATCGATTCCGCGAGTCGGTGAGTTTCGCCGTTTCTTCGATTTATCGTATATGTCGTTCAAAGTGACAAACGATATCGGCCGCGCTTTTCTCGAGACTGGGAGAAGATCCTATTCTTTGTACTCGCTACTTTCTTTTTTCTCTTATGTTTCTTCTCATTCATCATGATTTTAGTTTGGTCACTGTCTGTTCTTCTTCTTCTTCTTCTTCCTCTTTTTCTCTTTTTCTTTTCGCTTTATCCATTTACTGTAATATATGCGACAGCAAATTAAAAATATAATTAAAAATGTAATTAATATAACTATAAACATTAAAAGTTTTAAATGTTATGAAAATATATTGAAATATTTGCCCGTTAAACCGCACACAAACTTGATTATATATTTTGATAAATTTGCAGAATCCATTTTGGCAATTATTATCGCTATTTGCAACGTATCGGTGCATTTAAATGAACGATGTTACCTTGACCTGATATCCGGTTTTCAGAAAAGCATTATTATTCGTAATA
The DNA here is from genome assembly GCA_011638315.1 of Tetramorium parvispinum. NCBI lineage: Eukaryota > Metazoa > Arthropoda > Insecta > Hymenoptera > Formicidae > Tetramorium > Tetramorium parvispinum. The sequence goes on along the minus strand of VBVR01001152.1, from coordinate 4,923 downwards.
AATATGGATCGTTTCTCAAAATACTCTTACGTAACGGCGCATACTATTTCCGGATTCAATGTGAAAAAATATCTCCTGGCGGGCAACGAAATGTCCGGTATACCTACGGACGCCGATTCACCTATTATTCGTGGGATTTGACATACGCGTAACGACGCGATACGAGCGTATGTACACGAGAAAATCGTCGCCAGCAATGTGCGTTGACGCGCACCGAGATATCCGGGATCAACGATGAAATATATCGTGCGGAAATTTGATCCTCGATAAACTCCCGTGTTTGTACTTTGCAGTCTCAAACCTGAGAGAGAGAGAGAGAGAGGGGGGGGGGAAGATTGGGGGAAAGACGGAATAGATTCGTGCAAAAATGTCGTCATTAAATAATGAATACTTAAACAATACTTTTTGCGCACTAAAGAAAGAGAGCTCTTGTTTCGAAGTGGAAGCGCGACGGAAATTAATTAAACTTTCTCCTATTTGGGAAAGTCAAAGGTAACGGATGAAGTCACGAAAGTTAGGTCGCGCGTTTTAGCTTTTAAGTTCTACAGAACGGTGCAAGTCACACATCCTGTTTACCCCTACCACTTGAAATTCTCTGTGTGCTCTAGGACAGGTGATGCATTCTATGCAACGGTAGTTGTTGATGACAGAAGCAACCGCAGGAAAATCAACGACGCACAAAGCATAGGGTTATAACTTATTAGTTACTAGCCAGCTGTGGACTAGCATGGCAATATGACGAATGCGCTGTTGCGTAAAACATTTCTACATGAATGTAAATACAGAGTATTCACCACATTGGAATCACCACACTTCTGCTAACTAAGAAAGGCCAGCTTGTTTCAATAAAATTCGGCAGTTATGAAATTATGTAGCAATGGAAATTTTGTTAAAGTAATCTTTGACGTGTAAATAAAAAGAGTATGGCAATTTTATATTTGAACTTTATTGGAAATATGAAGCTCAATCGTCAAAATACTTATTGTTAAAATTAATTAAGAAATTTATGATAATTTTCATCCGTCCTATATTATAGAGAATAGTTCTTTATTTTAGATCTGTGCCCTTTAGATTTATTTTTTTCTTGAAAATTCACTTTCGTCCTTTATTTCTGAAAGTCCTATAAAACGTTCCATATTTCAGTCTTTATCCCCTTTGTATAGTTTGTGTAATGTATAAACGAAGATGTGTTTCTTTATTTATATATAATTGTTTTAGTTTACAAAATTTTACTTTTTCTCATATAAATATATATTCAGGAAAAAAAATATTAATGATAATAAATTTACATTGCACTTGTTTATGAAAGAAGGGTAGGTGACGGTATCCTTTATTTTTCTCAAAGAAATATGGTCACCGTAATGATAATACACAATAAATACACTTTTTGTTGAGAGAGAATTGATTCTAAATTTTTACTTATATAATTTATTTTTGTATAATTTATAGTTGCTTTAGGCTTTTATACAGTTCTACATTCGTTTAATTCAGAAATTTTATAGAAACGTATATGGATAATCGATCGTACCCTCAGACACCTATTTTCGAAGAGACTGAAATGGCTTCCATTCCGTATTAGCAGAAGCTCTGTGACGTTCCAATATTCGGATGTTCCAGTGAATCGCGAGTCGAGCATAATTTGTCTCTTCGTGCTCGTTAGTCACAGTCGCGCATATCGCGGCGCGCTCTTTGCATCGTGCAAGTGAACAAAGAAGAAATGTAGGTCATTTGTAAAACCGTCGATATCCGATACCGCTCTTTTCTACCGGCCGAAAAAAATATAACTTATTTCCTATGTATGATTTTATTTACTCAATGTTTTCTGCATCGCCGTCGCGCCCGACATTCGGCGTAGTTATTTGCGATTGACAGACGTATATCGAATTTCGTGATCCACTTATGACAATTGTATTGTAGACAATATTCTGTCGTGCAAGGACTTAATCTGTTACACTAATATCACATTTAATTAGACAGATTAATTAGACATTTTGTTATTCGTTTTATCACATTATCATATTAAAATCTACTGATTCTGTCTACTTATTACTTGTATGCAGTATATTTTTATCAGAATTAGATCATACAAATTAGAACGAGTCTCTTGGTATTCAATCAATTGATTTATCAGTAATTTCAGAAATTTCGCGTTCTGCGTTTCTCAACAAAAACTTGGTCCTTTGAGATATATCGTACACACGTCCGCGGTAATGTACTCTATGAATAGGTATCTATAGACGACGCTCTGCGACTGACCCGAATGCCTGAAGCGGTATTTGATTGAACTGAATAATGTAGGACGAAGGGCATTGATTCGCTTCGAGATAGTCGGCTCTCGGTATTCGCGGCGCAGTGCCATAGCTCCGAAGCCCTACGTCGCAGAGCTCCCTTGCTCTCGAATCATGCTCGCGTCTTACATCACAAGCGAGCGAGCGAATTTCATTCACGTGTACAGAGGCAGCGTGTCCGATCGAGCATCATCACAAACGAGAATCATGCCGCGTGACGTTTCGAGGGAAACGTAACGCGTAACGTTAATATAATTAGCCGCGCGGTGCGCAGCATTCGGCGGCCGAATTATTTCCATAAGGCTTAATTACTCGCTGCGAGTTCGCTTTGAATTCCGGGAGTTGCGCGCATACCTTACGCAAAACGCACGCCCGAACGATGATGTTCTTCGACCTGGAATTAACGTGTCAGGCTACATGTCCGGCTTTTTCCCCATCGCGAGAACAATTCTCTCCTCCATTTCGAGTCCACCGAACACGTTCCGTTCATCTGTTTTTAGTTCTAGCCTTCCATATGTGGATTTCTGACCTCATTCACAAGGTACACGCGAGCGTGCCTCAGCTTCCTCGGACTGTTACAGTCGTTTGAACATTGCGAAAAATACTGCTTTCAGGTACTTAGTGCTCATTCAATATATATGTGTACACGTATATGTATTATAGGGATCATTTCAACGATGGATCCACATACAAATATTTTGCGGAAAATGTATCTGCATCGCTAAGTGCATCAACGTCAAAGCACCCGCGTCTAGTTAACCCGGCACGTACTGCCATTTATCGTTTAACAAATTTAACGCACGGAACGGCACGCGACACGACGATGGCCCGTTTGCGATATCGTAAAACGTGAGGCATAACATCCACTCGGGCTCGTACCGATGATAAGCTTGATAGCGGAACGATGTGGGTCTCGCTTCGTAACGGCCGGCTTGTCAAAAGTACTCCCTTTAGGTGCCTTAGCGAGGCTTGCTTAAATTTTCCATTAACACCATCGCATCCAGCCGCGATGTAAGTGAATTTCGTTGCGGGATTACGCGGCGGAACACTTTATCGACGTTGCCATAAAGCGATTTCAGCGATTTCAGCTCGAACGTGACTCCTTGAAAGTCGTTTGCTGTCGCAATTTAATTCTATCCCGAGTAAAACAGCGGTTTTTGTTTGGTTATAATAAGCGTTTTCATTATGCAAATGAATGTCTCCTTTCTACCGCGTTCTCGCAGGTCATCGACGAGAAATAAAAAAGAGATGTTTTATATAGATAATGGAATCATTTAATATGCATTCACAGTATTTTTATATAATTATCTCCATGTCGTCTTTAATTTAAAAATATATCTTGATAATATTTAACGGAGACAGAGATACGCATTTTCTTTTCAGCATTAAGAGTCCGTTACTGTTATAATAAAAGAATCTGAGGTAAATATTTACTTTTAAATGAATACTTTAGAATGATTATATTATCAAAATCGCGCTTCTGAGCGATTTTCATTAAAAGTCGACAGTAATTGTTTAAACAAAAGTTATAAATAAAGAAATGTAATTATGTAGAATAGAAAACAAATTCACCGATTTTTATGATTTTGAAATATGTTGTCTTATTAAACCTAAGTAATATTTAAAAAGTTTTAACTATGAAAAAACCAGTAGTAATTGTTGAACCAAAATTATTTAAACAAAAGTTATAAATGAAGTAATTCATACAAATATATAAAGAAATCAACATTTCTTATTTATTAATTATAAACAAACTTAACAAATCAACATTATAAAACATTATAAACGAAATAATAGTACGTAGATACAAATATATAAAGAATCGACATGTATTACTCATTTTTATTAACTTTTTTTTGTATAGAATATAATTGATCCATTGTATTAAAGAAATTGTGAATAAGTTTCAACGATATCAATAAGTCAGAATGATATAACGGTATAATCTGAAAAGGAATTTAGTTATATATAATTGTAGACGCTGTGTATAACACTTTTATTTTAAATTTAATACTCGCGCCATGCTTAGCGCTACCAACGCGAGACCGATCGTTTGTTCTTTGTCTATCTATTCGACCGTTGCGCTGCGAGCGCCCTTCAGTATTCTTGTAAAGCTCAACGTGTACGTATCGAAAATATAGTTTGCTAATTGAATATATCTGCAGATATATCACTCAAGATCCGAACCAAATTTTGTCAATTTGATGAAAATAATAATAGGCGTCCACTTACGCCACTGGCAACAAGCCTCATCAATAATGATTCTAATATTTTTGGCGTACCCATGTACGTTGATATCCCATTACGCTACATTCTGTACTTTGCTTAGGGGTCTTTGGTTTTTTCTTCCATGTTTCAATTTTATTATAAGATAGATTCATTATTTTAATAAGTCGAAAGGTTTCAGTTTGCTTTTATTTAGCAGATATATCTTGCATAGCAGCTTTTATTTTTCTCTTTAATGTTTCAATTTTACCTTAAGAGACTTATTATTTTAGTAAGGCGAGAAGTTTTAGTTCTATGAATAAAAATATATTGAATATATGTACATATATATGTACAGAGATCGGCAATAGATTAAGAAAAAATTAATATTACATGATTATTTAATTAATTATTAATTCAATGAGAATAT